>JAHWFP010011850.1:0-10866 GCA_023313725.1 Lithobius niger | reverse complement strand
GTGTATGATCTTCGCTGTTTGGCTTATTTTTCATGTCTTGGCATAAACATGTTCATAACGTTGTTCTTTCAATTATCTTATCATCCAATTGCAAACGCGATGCAAGAAATTCCGATACGTATTGCAGTTTTATGTGGATTATTTTGGCTAATTTTCCTTAAAAGTCATAAAGGACACTGGAGCCAAAAGCACATGCAACAAGAATAAAACACTAATATTTCGATACCAAGGTTTGTACACGCGTTATCTTCATCAGAGTAAATATAACAAAAAAACACCTTACATTTCGTCTAACAGGCCGCTCCGAAACAGATACGTGGTGGCACTAAGACCAAAATAACAAGACTAGAAATGCTGCCAAGTAGTTGTTAACCACGTATTATCAAATGTTTAGGAGTAATCTTGATTTAAAACGGTGGGAAAATGATAATAAAATACGATAAAAACATAGTGTTTTATTATCATTTTCCCACCGTTTTAAATGATTACACCTAAACATTTGAAAATACGTTGTTATAAACTATTTGACAGCGTTGATAGCCTTGTTATTTTGGTTGTAGTGCTACCATGTATCTGCTTCGGAGCGGCCTGTTAGACGAAATGTAAGGTTTTTATTGTTATTTTTACTCTGATGAAGATACCGCGTGTACAAACCTTGGTACCCGCTTGCACAGGAGGGGGAAGGGGGGGGGGGGTAATTTCCCCTTCCCCATTTTCGGAAAATGCTCTTTTTATGAAAAAAATGGTCTTTTGTGCCGTCATTTGCTGGTAAGGCATTGTCTGAGAAAGGGCCTAAAGGTCTGAAAAAGGCCCTAAAAAAAAACTCCCCAGAAAAGATGTCCACTAAAGCTTACTGTGAAGTTTTACTAAAAGTTGCCCCTTTCCTCTCGGAGGTCTGAGCACGCCACTGCAAAAGAGCAACCGTTCGCAGAGGAGAGTGATGTCCAGCATTTTTGTCCAAGATTTAAATAGGATGATATTTTTTTACCAATGGAATTTGTAACGCAAGTGGATGGTTCTGGTTCTGGATTTCGAAGCGTTCTAGGATCAATGCTATCTGTAACGAATGAATCTTTCTTTCACGTGCATTGCAGTGAAGCTCATCGTCGCCTTGGGGTTGCTTTTAACACGACCGGAAATTAAACATTAATTGCAGCATCGTTTTCATAGTATGGCGAACGAATACATAAGTACATTCCAAAGAAAAGTGTCAGTGCTGTTACACACGTTGAGTGAATCCGAGGCGGACTGTCCCGGGTGGATAGGCTGCGGTTATTTACATTGAAACTGAATTTCTAGGAGTAAAAACTCACCAAAGTTTTTTTTTTTAATTGTGCCTCACACGATGACATGAATACAAGTAAAACCCACACTGTACACATGTACAGGTGCATTATGGAAGAAGGGAGGAGGAAAATCATGATACTTTCACATTTTATTTTGACGCTGAATAAAATCTATAAGCGAGCCTCCATTATGATGAATGCATCCAACAGCTTTACATGTAAGATTTTTAAACGTTTATGAGGCAGGACCTATAAGAGATAGAATATAAAAATCAATACATAAATGAAAGAGTAAATAAAGAGCTTTCAGAGTTTCCTTAAAGGATATACCTCCCAGCGCCATTTTTTTCGATCCACCACATCAAGTACGGCCCCAAAGGTCTATTTACTTGCCGTTAGTCTCTCCCTTGCTAAAAAAAACCGTTTTAAAATGTGGCGTCTAGGAGATTTTCTGTTGAATATTGTTAACTATATTTAAGAACGATCCGTAACTATATGATGCATTGCGAGCGTACCATAATCATGACGTTTCATCTCTGTGTGTTACATCTACAAATTTTCTAATAATTACCATGAGATCTAAAATCTAATAGACTAAAATGCGGTAAAAATTAAAATTAATTATTCCAATAGATCGCCGAAGCAAAATTATAAGACACTAGCCTAGAAAATTATGAATTGTGATTTTAAAATATGTGAATCATTCCGGTTTGTGACGACACAATCGTTGACTTGATTCTGTCTCGTCTACCATTCCCAAAGCCAACCGAGACAGCAGCTATGCGAGGCCATGGCGGCCCACTGAGCCAAAGACCTGTTGAGGCCCTGTATTTTATAGTGTTTTGTGTTTTATTGTGACCAAGGAAAACATGCTTAGCAACCATTTTCCGAAAATTAAATCTGTCTCTTGTAAGCATTGTGATTTTTTTGTCATCCGGGGGACAACTGGACTGTTTTATCTGCTTTACAACCACAAATTAATCGAGTTTGGACGAATTAATACATTGTCTTTATTTAACAATGTGTTAATCTGTATCGCGATGTTGGTACAACAGTTTATCATGTACCCTTATGGAAACCATCGCTAAACCCCACAGTACAGTCAGATTGGCTTCCATATCGCTTCTACTTTGCGTCCATTACCGCAGCAACGGTAAGTCCTTAATATTTCGGTCCTATTAACTAAAATTGTGCCCCAGATTTGTTTCTTTAGCCCCAATATGTTACGTCACGCCCATTTGTCAGCAGCGATCAGCCAGATTGCCTGTGTTTGGCAGGCGACCTTTATAACATTGGTATTATCCTGGCTAAATACATTTTGCACCAAGGAATCTGTCTTAGTCATCACTATCGTTCATGCCTATGCTTCATCCACTATCACCAGTCACCATCACCATTGCGCAACTTTATCCCCGCAGATTCTGTCTGCAAACCTTTCTTTTCTAGCTAGTACAGTTGCCGAGTTATTGTCATTTGAGTATCAAGCTTCGTTGCCAGTCGCCAGCTTGGCGAGTAGAACTGAATGAAGTCGCCATTCCCCGACTTTCCCTCGCCAGTGGACGAGTGGTGACCGATATTCGTGAAGGTTGCCAGGAAATAACATGTAAATGTTAGCGGTAATGGTCGGTAGACGGTGTCACCGTATAATCGTATTATTCTCTGCTGGTGAACACCAATCTTTAATACCTCTTCGATTTTCTTTCTCCTTTAAACGTAAGCGAACGAAAGAATACATACTTTAAGGCAGTTAGCACGTAAGCTAAACGTAATTCTGCAAACAGTAGGCCTAGCACACCCGCTTCCCAAAATAATTACTTTCAAAGATGGTCGAATGTAAGCCGAAAAAGATATGAATGAACCAGTAACATGAACCAACCAGTAATGTATACCTACGTCAAGTTAGACTTTACTTAAAAATAAAACTAGAGTGGTGTATAGCTAGAATCCGAGGTTTACCTCTCGCCTTCCCCCTCCCTTTCCGCCGAGAAAGGCTTTCCAGTTGGCGCATGACCGTTTCACCGATTCCCGTTTCGCCGAATCTCGTTTCGCCGAATTTCAATCAGTGTTTTAATTTTCGGCGAAACGGGAAATCCCGTATCGCCGAATATTTTTTTTTTAATTTACGTGCCTCGCTCGCGCTGCCGTACTCGCTGAGGGCTCAACATATAACATCAGAAACCACAAATTCCTTCCAATTAAGAATGCATCTTTAACTTCTCCAACGTCAATTTTTTTAAAGAATATTTCGATTCGGCGAAACGGGAATTCCCCTTTCGCACGAATTTTAATCAGGGCTTAATTTTCGGCGAAACGGGAAACATTTTTTGACGAAACGGGAATGGCCGAAACAGGATTCGGCGAAACGGTATACGCCTTTCAGGTTTGAACATCGTTCGGATTACTGAGCTCAAAAACTATTCCTACTAAATATCCCTCGAATCGTGCAACGTGTATGTAATTGGGGGAGGGGGAGGGGCGGCAAGACACATGCATTTCTTGGTGCAAGGGGGGGGGGTGCGACGAAGTCGACTTATGCAGCACTACCAAGTTATTAACACGACCAGCATACATTTCATCATAGCGCGTCGAAGCCAGCCTCACCGGACGGGTATCGATCATGTTTTCTCCAGTGTTTTCCCATCGTAGCAAAATTCCACCAACTGCGAGGCGAGGGGCTGGAATTTCATATTCGGTCGCTATAGCAACATATTCCTCGCCTTATGATTGCGCAGACCGCGTGGGAGGACGACGATGAGAACAGCCAATGGGAAGGAAGAGGAAATTGGATCGTGTATGAAAAGGAAACGGGTAGCAAGCAATGAATTATTAAAATTACACTCTTAAAATGATCATAAGACGTGGACAGATCGATGTGTATGCGAAAATCCAGGACTCCCACACGCCTAAACCGCATTTGAAAACATATTTTATGACAAAACTGATCCAAATTGTATGACATTTTATGACAAATCAGCATTCTGTTTTCATTGGTATCCCACTTTTTCGTATTAACACAATTGGTGGCTTGGCATTGGTGGGGAGGGGGGAGCGATATGGTTGGACGAAATGAAAAATGTGACCTACAGTTTTTTTTAAGACATGTTCCCCTCCCCCCCCCCCCCCACACACACCTACGGTCAAAAAATAATCTGAGCCATCCCCTCACCCCAGAGTCATATTGTATTATGACTAATCTGGCTTACCTGTGAATGATATTCTATGACCAAATTAAGTAAGTCTTTTTCAATGAAAGAAAAGGCTGTTTTAACACGTGTTCTCGAAAACATTCTAAAATGTGTTTTTAAACCCTGTACGGATCAGACTTTTTTTTAGTGTGGACTACTGAACAGTTAGTCTTTAAAACCTTGTAAACATTACAAGATGGAGGAGGAAAGGGGTAAATGTTTCCTCCCCCCCCCTCTCCCCTAAGTCAAGGCGTTTTTACAAATATTGATTCCCGTATGGGCCACTTGTGAAGAAAGCTGTTACTTTCTCTAAGAATATTTCCCAGAATTTTCTTGAAATTTCTCTTATTTTATGATATTTTTGATACAAAACAAAAATTTATGACATTTCGTTAAAATCAAAGAACTTTATGAATTTTATGACAAGTAGGAGCCCTGAAAATCCTATGCTGGAACTAACAAAAAAAAAAGTATTTATGAAAAGGATGCCATCTGACGATACCTTCTCCCACAACTTCATGCAATCACAAATTTAATTGTCGGTAAGTTGGAATGTCTTGCTCACAGTCTTAAAAGACAACAATCGAGTATGAATCAACAAACACCCATCGTAGCGTCAGGGGTTTACAATGAAGACCGTTTTACTTCCTGGAATATGAATAAAATAGATTTTGGATTAATAAGCCATAAATGCTAATAAGGCTGATTAGATGTTGCGATTCGGAGGGCAGCTGGACAAAATAGTTAAATGCTGCAGGGGCTGCGGACAGCGGGTGAATGTTTTGAGGCTGCGGACTGCTGTTCCAAAGCACTGCTAGAAAGCCGACGGTGGGCGCAGCTAGTAATTTTTATCACTTTGAGTGCTTCAAAGCAGCATCTGACGTCACTACCTAACGAACATGCCAGGTATGGTTTGAAACCATATTATCGTCTACAATCTCGCCACAAGGAAAAAAAAATTTAAAAAAATGCCAACATCCTTCCGCTTTGTACTGCATAATGGTATCTCTGATATGCGTCTATCCTGGCGTCCGTATGCCTCCACGTGTACGAACGAAAGACCGTACGGTGTCGAGATGAACGCGAGCGGCAAACAGAGAGAAAAGAGAGGCGAGAGAAGATGCTGATTGCTTCGCCCGCAATCGTTGGAGAAAATCTTCAAAAATTGAGGGCTTGGGTGCTGGCGAAAGAAGCGCTGCTCGGGAGGGCGGCGACGTTGACAAATCCACCGCTTTTATCTGCATGCCGTACTTAATGACACGCGGTAACGCTCCATCAATCACACAAATTAATGGCGCCCGAACTCAGGAATTGGGCTGTCGCAGGTCCCCATTAATTTTTACATTTCAAGAAAAGACGATGGCAGTTTGGTCGGGCCCAAGTGCATCTTGACTGAACGAACCGCCCCCCTCTCCACTCTCCCCCACACCGACTCCAATAAAGATATAAGAAGCAAAGCAACAAGGCGTAAGGTTGATGTGTTCAAACGCAAAATGGCGGCCGGAAATGGAAGAACCGGAAAATGGTGGCGCTGTTGTTGGTATATGCGGCGGATGAGAATAGAAAATGTGGTAGGCTTAAAGCGAAACTATAAAGACATTGTGAATCGCCTACACTCGTCCCGTAACGACTCTACTTAAAGAAACGAGGCGTACGGTTAAAGTGGTCAAGGCAAAATGGCGGCCGGAAGTGTAAGAAACGAAGATGGAAACGCTATTATTGGTGTGCAGTGGATGAGAAGAGGAGATATGATAGGCTTAAGCGAAACGGCAAACACATTATGAATCGCCTATACTCTTCCCACAACGATTCTGTTTAAAGATAATTATAAGAAGCATAGCAACAAGGTGTAAGGTTGATGCGGTCAAGGTAAAATGGCGACCGGAAATGGAAGAACTGAAAAACGGTGGCACATAGACATTATGAACACCTAATAGTCTTCCACATCCACTCCAGTCAAGATACAAAAACTAAAGCAACGAAGCGTGAGGTTGATGTGATCGAAGTAAAATGGTGCCCGAAATGTAAGAACAGGAAGATGGTGGCGCTGTTATTCGTAGGCGGTGGGTGAGAACAGGAGATGATGTGGTAGGCTTCAAAGGGAAACGATAAAGATGTTATAAATCGCCAGTGCTCTTCTCATAACAACTCAATTTAAAGATATCCGAAGCGAAGCAAGATGCTAAATGAGGTCAAAGTAAAATGGCGACCTGAAATGGAAAAACCGGAAGACGGTGTTGCTGAGACAGTGGCGTAACTGCAGGGTGGCAAGGGAGAATGCCACCGGCAGTACCGGAGTACGAAAAACTGGCCCCGCTATTTTTACATAAAAAAAAATTAGGAAAAGTATGAACCTGGGAAATTTTCAAGCTCGTGCGTTTTTATCGCCATCGGCTCCACCAAACGTAGCTACGCCATTGCGCTGAGATGGTAAGCGGCGGATGATAAGAGGAGAAAATGTGGTAGCTTAGCTTAAATCGAAACGAATAATACACAATGAACCGTCTATATTTTTTCAACACTGACTCCAACGTAAGGCAACAAGGCGTAAGGTTCACGTTTTCAAATGCGAAATGGAGTCCGGAATTCTGAGAACTGGAAGATGACTGCAATGTTGTTGGTATGCGGCAGATGAAACGAGAAAACGCGAGAAACTAAAGCGAAACTAATAAAGACATAATGACTTGCGCATATTTTCTCAGAAATAATCCAGCAAAGAATGGTGACGTATTAATACAAAAAAACGATATGGAATAGAGAGCTGGATGTACAGCTCCCAACAAAAATAATCACAAAAACCAGTGAGACAAGAAAAAACATGGTGTTAAAACAAATTAAAAGCGACACGTGGTTTCTGGTCGTCGGTAACAACCTCGGCATGTTATAAATTATGAATCAGTTCGAGATCTTCGCTGTGCGCTAAAGACTAATCTTCATTGCTGTTTGCACGGAACGACCGAGTGAAATACGTTGTAATGTTACAGATGCACGTCCAGGAAGTTGGTCCACCTCTACGTAATGATCTTTCGCTGTTCTTAGCACAATTGTCCCTCTCCTTCCCTAGAAAACTTGACCACGTGTAAAGGACGTTAATTACACTTTCCTACTTTTTTTAAAAATTCTTTACGTTTTTTTACGAGTAGGTTCCTCCGTTCTACCCTGGTTCAAGTTAAGGAAGTCTCCAGTCAAGATTAGACTGGAGAGTTAGACTGCAGATTAAGAGAAGGAAGAGAGGCAGTTGTTTATTCTACTACGCCTTTTTATTCCTGCAATTTAGGATATGTAAAGTAGTGTAAAGTGCGATGACATGTTGTAAAGATGGTGAGAAGTAACACGCACAGACGATACAGAAGATTAAAATTGCGGGCAGTGGTAGAAAATGACACAAGAGGACCACTGACAGGGCCGGAAATCCTCGCTAGCAAGAACACCACACACGTTATTAAATTTTCATCACTTGTAATTTATGTGTCTTGGTCACAAACTCAAACAAGCAAAACAATCCCTCGAAATGGGAAAGTAGATCACACAGCACCAGCGTGGCGCCATTTTTAAAAAATGGTTTTGTGACGTATTTTGAAAAAAAAAATGGCGCCACACTGGTGCTGTGTAAATAGCTACCCATTTCCAGGGATTGTTTTGCTTGTTTGAGTTTGTGATCAAGGCACATCAATTACAAGTGATGAAAATTTAATAACGTGTGTTGTGTTCTTGCTTGCGAGGATTTCCGGCCATGTCAGTGGGCCTCTTGTGTCATTTATTACGCACAAAAGAAATAAAACACTTCTAATATTTCGGCTTCAATAAAAACACTAGCGATGCTCTCAATAGAGATTAAAAACAAATACTGTCCGCTCGCATCCATTTTTTTTTAGTCCCACTCCTGAGAACCACTTAATTAATTTTTAGCGGCCTTATCCACAACGTTGTAAATAAGGTAAAAGTCACACGCACAAACGAAATAAAACACTTCTAATATTTCGGCATCATTAAAAACTCCAGCATGCCTACATCAGAGATTAAAAACACAAAAATAAACGACCTCATATTCTCCAGATCCAGACCTGCCACAACATTATCCACTTCACATATGGTGGTCTCAGTTACGTCAATGTTGTCAGAATTTCCTTGCCATTTGTGATGCAAGTGTTGCAAGGAGAAGAAGCAGGAAGTGATATAATTGGCGGCCACCAAATGAGGAGAGGTTAATGTTGTGGCAGATCCGGATCAGGAGAATGTGAGGTCGTTTTATTTTGTTTTTTAATCTCTGATGAAGACATCGCTAGCATTTTTAACGATGCCGAAATATTAGAAGTGTTTTTATTTCGTTTGAGCGTGCGACTTTTACCTCGTTTAAAACGTTAAGATAAGGCTGCTAACAATTAATTAAGTGGTTCTCAGGAGTGGCCCTAAAAAAATGGACACGAGCGGGCGGTATTTTTGTGTAACTTTTTATTCGTGATTATTCCGATGCAGGCGATGGCTTCTTTTTTTTTTTTCAAACAAAACAAAATCGGTAGCTTACATTTTGTTGTGAAGTACAACATCTTTGTTTTTAGTGCCAGAATCAGCAAAAGTTGCACATTTGATGAAAGTCATTCTTTAGATCTAAGTTTGCAGTTGTGATATGACTATGAATGGCCTTTAGATTCGTTTCGAGGCCGTCACGTGAATGGAGCACTGGGTTGTTATGGTCATCGGCTCCAGAAAGTGTTTGGTGAAAGTGTTGATGCGTGATCGAAATTTTTTTTAGACAATGTCATAAAAAACATACGCGCTAAGAAAAAAACGTGCGTGCGTTTCTGAGAACCACTAAAATTAACTTTTAGCGACCTAAGTAATTTGGTGTTTCACTTCCCATTGAAAATAAAGAATTAGGGATTACTTTACGAGGTGTTTTAACAGAATTTAGCCCATTGTCAATCTCAAAAATTTACGAATTGTAACTTCTATAATCGAAGGAATTTCGGGACTGAAAAATGTACGATTTCATACCTCGGATGCCCATAGCTGTCGACACGCCATTAATCCTCTGCTACATACAATGAGTTGTGGTCCTTTTTTCAAGGTCCCTTGGGTCGATCGTGGGATTCGAACCAGCATTCGCTTGGTTTGGAGACGGGGATGCTGACCACTAGACTGTTGCTGCTCGCTTTGCGCCTGGTCCCCCGGGGGCCCGCTTACAAAGCTCGTGCTGTGTCTTGGACTCTGTTTTTGACCGAGAAGTGGCAACACCACACACGTGAGGGTTTAGACCCCAACCCCCCCCCCCTCCCCCCACACATATGTGGCTGAATGCCCCAACCACGAAAACACGCAGAACTTCAACCCTAGCATCACTCCTCGTGATGATCGCACTTACTCCCTTCGACTCGCCCAATACATTCGACCAGGAAGGAGAAGGGTAATTAGGTAGCTACGTGAAGTGGGTTCCAGGCGAGATAGGGGTATTAAACGAAAAGGGTCAGACAGAATTCCCTTGCAGGCGTGGGTTTAGTTCCCATGAGTTCAGGTGGGAACCCAATCGGTTAATGAAGTATGTTTGTGTTCCCCAACTCCACAATACCCTCCCCCGTTACCCTGAAACCCCATTTTAACCCCCTCCCGTAAGCTTAAGAGCTGAGTGATCAGTACCCACAGCAGTGTAACCAACCATCGCCAAATAAATATGGCCAGTTGCAGTGGACAGGGTTTCCACCCTCCACTCTTTCTTCTATTCCCCCCCCCCCTCGCCAAAGCAGGGTCCTAATCAAGGGGGTAACGGGGTCATTCAAATGTCAGTATCAGTATTAGAGCAACTCGATCGGAATCGTTGGAAGCCATTCATTCATTCCCGGTCCCCCATGTGTTCTGCCCAGCTGTGTGTATGCCCCCTCAACCCTTTGATCACCCTTAAACATTGGACCCTCGATGACGCAGGAGAGAGAGAGAGAGGTAGAGAAGAGTGATAGGGGGTAGCTTTATCCCCCAAGGATGGACAAACTGACCCAAATCACGTGGGGGTAATCCCGTTATTTCGTAGATCCGCCTAATCAAATGTGTGGTCGTCTTGTGAGGCAAGATGGGGCGTGGAGTTCCATAGAGATTTCTAGGCTTGTACGATTTTTCAACAGTGGCCAGAGACTTCCGATGAAACTTGAAGCAGTAAATGACGATAATACAATGCGAATAGTTCATGTCGAAAGTTAAACGATGCATGTGAACGACGTTTACCATGTTTTCCTCTATTTGGCGTAGCAATAATAGCTTCCATGGCATGTCGTCTTCTTACCCATAATTTCGTTTGCCTTGGTATTTCGTATTAAGGAGGCCTAAACCTCATTTGTAGGCCGCCCATAAACGCAGTTAAAATATAAAGCTCCGAATCCTGACAGGGATGCCACCGGGAGGTCGTT
>JAHWFP010011849.1:0-23453 GCA_023313725.1 Lithobius niger | reverse complement strand
TTTGACCCAAAACAGTTTTTTGAGGTCAGGGGAAAGGGTAGGACAGGGAGACACCCACTTAAATTGGTTGTGAAAGGGGCGAGGCTTGACTGCAGGGATCATTTTTTAGCTTGAGGATGGTCAAAATTTGGAATAGCTTGCTAGGAAATATTACTCAGGCTTGGTCTTTGGCTGCCTTTAGGAGGTAGATCTGGAAATGTGACCTGTCGATGTACGCCAGATTGTAGAATTTCTTGCTTTTCTCTCTGTGTGCGAAGATGCCTATTTTAAACCTATAAAGTTTTACCTTTTAGCGTGGGGATGTGTTAGTGGTGAAATTGATCCTTCACTATCCTAGTGCATATTATTATTATTATTATTGTTATTATTGTCATTATTATTTTCATTGTAAACTAATACAAGTTATTTTTTGTAACGAGAATTGCATTACTTTTGTAATTGTAATTGAAAAATAAACATTATTATTATTATTATTATTGGTGGTGGTGGCAGCGGCGGCGCAGCAGCACGGGCTTTGCGACACTATCTCGAATGAACAAATAGCAACGAAATTAGGAAAGGAAGAAACCAGCTTTTTCTCTCACTCAAAGGAATACTAAACCCTACAAAGATTAATTTTTTTATCGATAGTTTAGATACAGGAATTAATGTTAACAGTCATCCGACGTCAATAGGTGTCATTGTTTAAGCCGTACAAATTTTTAAACCATCTGATTTAAGCAGACGATGCACAAGCTCTGGAAAAATTCCCATTTGAGCGCGACACGTCGTGACGGCAAGACTTTTAAGACGCCTACCAGCTTTCTGCGTGACCTGCGTGTGCACCAGAAACAAAACGGCATCGCCTGGGACATCGTTTCCGGTTAGCTCGTTCGCCGCTAAAACATTGTGCCGTCGTGCATAGCGAAGGAGTGTAAAAGTTCGTCAAACCACAAAATAAGTTTGTTCAGCTTACTGAAGGACGAAAAAAATGCCACCTAGCTGCGGAAGTGGTTGGATGTTACTGGAAACAATGGCGTTACAGGTTCAAACTGATAAAGCTGCAACGAAGCGTTGTTGGTAGCCATGTTTGTTTACACCCAGAGACTAGGTCGCACGCGCTGCAGATGGGAAGGGATACGCTCCCCATTTCCCTTAAATGTTTTGACGTCACGCTGCGTCACGAAACCTCCACAGTCGCGAGCTCTCGTAGTGTTACGTTTGGTTGGGTGTCTTAAAAAACGCAATTATTTTAATTTATTACGATGTAAGTAAGAAGGCAAGCGACATTTTATAAGTTTTGAAGGGGTTTTCAGGGTCTTAGCTATCATTAAAAAAATTGGAAAAGTGAGGGTTTAGTATTCCTTTAAAGCAAACTTTGGTTAAGCTTCAGTGGTAATGATAGCCAAGTGTATGAAGACAGGCATAATCAACGCCTACGATGTGTCAAATGTCAATTGGCATGACAACCAAATTCGAGTCACAGCACATTGAGCGAAGACCTCCACTTCTTGGGTTCTTCATAACAGCATCCCGATTCCGGAGATCATGTAAGCTGCTTCTTGGAGAAACCCGTGAGTCTTCACCTTGCGTTACTTCCAAGACATGACAACCCACGCCAATGGACTTCACAAACTGGGACCCATCATCACAGCCAGAAGTGTACTAAGGATAGGAAATTGAAAAGAAAAAACAAATCTCAAACACACAACTCTTTTCAGGGCCACCAAATCTGGAAGGAGACCCTGATCTTCTGTTTTGGTTTTTAATTGAACGTCTTGGTGCTAAAGTCAGTGACTTTTGGGGGACCAGCTCCTAATCCCTAGGCAACCCATCAGGTGGTGCCCATCACCATTTTGTCAAGGTCTACTGGAAATGCTAAATTTGCAGGTAATTTATGTTTCCGTAGCAATAGAAAGGAAGAATTGCCGGCTAGCAGGAGAATTCTGTTTCTGTTGCATTAATGGAAATATACCTTACCTGGACCCACCCTACCTCCCCTCCTGAGTCACTGGTTGACACATTTCGAGGAATAAATAATGCCATTCACACGCTCGGAGCGTTCTTATAGTAGTATGAAGGGGAATGCACATGCGCACTTTGGGGGTCAGGGAGCTGGCAGGCTATTGGTTATTTCTATGTGGCGTTCGAAAATATACTTTAAATTCTAGCATTCTTGTTCTGAATGCATCTTTCCCTAGAGATAAAATATCTAATGGCTGCCAGCTCAGTAATCAAGTGCACGTGTCCGCGCACCCTCCTACAAAAACGCTGAGGCCTGCCGTGGTGTCAGTTTCTACTCTAGTGGCTCTACTGCGTGGACACGCTGTCGTTTTTCCTTCCTACCCTTCATCGACTTATTAAATCTTTGCTGACTGTCGTCCCTTTGCTGGCAGTTGCCTCTTTGCTGATTGTCGATCAACAAATGGTATGATCGCCCTGCCCGTCGCCTGTTCATCCTGGTACTGTCATCGGCCCGCCTTGTCTACTTCCCGGCCTGTCGGACCCTTCGCCTTCTTGCCGCCCTTCACCTGCCGGTCGTCCTTCGAGCCATGATCAACCCAGCCGTTCGTCCTCACCGACGCCTCCTCCTATCACGGCCTCTTCTCCCGGCCAACGCCGTTAACGACCATTCGGCTCGCGCATGCCTTCGCTCGCCCTCCCGTCGTCTCCTGATGGGACTGCTCTGACACTACATCTCCTGTCCCTTGTGGCCAGACTGTGGTTTCGACTCCTAATCTTCAAGTTCTCCAGACCAAACTTTGCAGGTCAAGTCCCATTTGTCATCTCTCTTGCCTACCAGCTGAAGCTCCTCTAGACCTTTCGTCCGATTCTTCCCACTACTCTCGGGATCCATCTCCAGCACTCACCTAAGCTCCTGCTACTCAACCTCTCTCAAAGGATCAAGTTCACATGCTTATAGACAGAGCTGTACGTGACTTGCACTACAAGCAATGATCGTCTCAGCCTTTGCTGTCGATTTCTTCGCAGAGCGAACTTGGTCATCCAAGCTGCATTCAACCTTTCGTCGGCCATTACCTCCTCCCTGGGAAAGATTGATCAGCTCTCGTCAATTCTGACTCTTCGCCATCGACAGCGAACTGGACTCTGCTTCAGCACTCAACAGTCACCTCAATTCTTCCGCCTCTTCGTCTGTCGTTCCGGGAGACCCTTCGTCCAACGGTCACAACCAAGATGACAGCCTTCGCCATGTTCACTTCGCTAAAATCCTTCATGATGATGATGATCCTTCGAATTCCATTGTCCGATCTTCTGAATACAGTCGAAGACATCGTTCCTGACTGTTTCCTGTACAAGCATTCCTCACCCAGCTCGGAACCCATCAAGAACAAACGATTGTCAACAGGTTTCGGCTTTGGTGTATGTGACCGGAACCCGACTCGCCGCTCCGTCCTCAGCCAGTCAATCACCCTCCTCAATACACTCTTACACAATGAAGGTGTTCTTCTTGGCAGAGGTGAACCATTGGAACTGGACAAGGACCCTCCACCACCTGGTTCTTCAGGTGTTTTGGGCATGGTTCTGCCAACCCAAAGCACTTCGACACTTACCCTCACTCAGAATTTCTCACTACCAAATCAAAAACGGATTTTGGAACAGCTAGGTAGAGCTCATAGAAAGTTGAAGTCCCTTCGGCAGTCTTGAAAGGCAACAACAAGATCCTTCGTCTCGGCCTGCGGGCTGCTTCCCACGCTGACATTCTCAACACCACCACCAATGCGGTTAAAGACCTCATACAGGGCTCTAGACCAGTATATTGGACAGAAATTGGGAAACAACGGTAAATAGATCACCAGGTATCCCACCACCTAAATCTGAAAGACGGACTGCAGCAACCATTCACACACAGCAAGAAGAACACGTAGAACCACCAATGTGATGCTAACGAACCGAAAGTCACACAAAAAAAAAAACTACTTAAAAAAGTGCAACGAACCAAACGGAACTACTGCCGGTGCTTCAACAAGCATTACCAAACCTGGCCTGACGCATTATACTTAAACGTGTTAAAATTTTTTATTTTATTATTATCTTTCTATTGCGGCAAAAGTATAAATTACCTGTAATTTATTGCATTTCATTGCTGTTTCCCTCCAAAGATTAATCCTAAATCCAGCCACACAGCTCCCAAACTCTGGAATGGGCATGCGTATCCCCTCTCAAGTAAGGCGAGAGCTTGTCAGCAGGTTCACCTTTTAATTTCTAGCGCTCGTTTGAGCATGACGTGTGTTTTTCTCCTTCCACATGTTCGATGTTGTTATGACAGCCTCTTTCACCACCTGACTTGTTTTAGTGTGGCTGGCCTTCTTTCGCTGCTAAATGGGAAGCGAAGCTTCCAGGTCAACAATCCTGCTGCCACCACCGTGTTGTCAAGACGAAAAACAACCTTCGACACCACTTCTTGTGGCTACGATGAGGGTGAAAAGCGCTAGCCCTGCTTTCTGGTCTCACACCTCTTCCGGCTGAGGCGAAAAGACTATCTTTAGTTTGCTTCCGGTGGTTGCCTTGGGGGTGAAAAGACACCAGCTCTGCTTGTGGCCTCACGCCTCTTTCGGCTCTGGTGCAAAGCTGTCTTCAACCCCACTTTCTGTGGCTGTGGTTGCCACGAGGATATCGGATATCCGCTCAAATTTTAATTGCAGCGTAAGTAACAATGCAAATAGAAGAAAAAACAGCACAACGCCTGATGAAGACAGTCGAAGCGTATTCCAACACCTCTTCAGGACTGTCGAAAATTCGCGAATACTGAGTACGTATTAATTTTGTGAGAATGATCATTTTAAACAGACCTGTTCAAAGATCCATTTTCTGAATTGGTCGCCCAGAAAAGGCTATTGTTTGTTATTGTCATCTTTAGTGTTTAGGGGGCCGGACAACACTTCAGGCTGTCATGACGAGTCCCAGCTTGTGAAGTCCGTCTGCATGATCGTTGGTGTCCTTGAAAAAGTGCAAGGTGAAGACTGGCAATTTTCTTCATGATGTCGCTTGAATAAGCTAAGGAATGGGGATGCCAATGTGGAAGACCCAAGAAGGCTTGATAGGTCACTGTTTGTTTTCCGTGATTCAGTTGTTATTGTTGTGGTCATTGATGCCAGATGCTTAGAAAGTGTCCACCGTCATGGTTTTGGCTGGCTGGCTGTCATCGCTTTCAGTTCGTGCTAGTAAAATCTTAATGCCTGTGATCGTAGCAAGAGCATGAATAATTAATTGCTAAGAGGGTTCATTTGAAATTAAAATTGAAATTGAAAGATTCTCGGCAGGAAGCACAAAATGCTTTTGGTACCGAGTGAGCCACAAAGTTACCAGTTCTTGTAAGAATAGGGGCTGATATAATTTGGGAGCACTGTGTCAAGGCGCTGCTTGAATTGCAGAACAGAGGTTGCACTGACAACGTGTGGTGGAAGCTTATTCTAAGTGTTCAACACACGAAAGGAAAAAGTGTGCTGACGAAGGGTGGTGTTGCATCGGTGTTTAAAAAGTTTGGCACCGTGGTTGCGGGTCACCGGATTAGAGGAGAGTGTAAACCAGTCAACCGAGGCTTGATCTTTAACAGCAAGTGTCTTGAATGTCATAATGAGGTCCCCACTCACTCGTCGATATTTAAGAGTTGGAAACTTGAGCGCTGCAAGACGGTTTGAATAAGAAATGTTCTTGAGCCCAGCAACAAGCTTTGTGGCACGTCTCTGGACACGTTTCAACTTATCGCGGTATTCTTCGAGGCGGACCCACCAGGCCTGGCCCGTATATTCCAAGATACTGCGTACCTTACTGCGGTAAAGTAAAAGAAATGTCTTTCTGGTAAAAGTCGAGAATGTGGTCCGAATGATGGCAAGGGCCCCGTAAGCCTTTGCAGTCACCATTTGAATGTGAGCAGAGAACTTCAAGTCGCGATCAATGATCACTCCCAGGTCCCGTTGAAGTTCCCTTTCTGGGAGGGCAATTCCAGGTCCCAAGTAATAGTTTGCCTTGTGGTGCTGAATGCCAAACTTCACAACGCCACACTTGTCTTCATTTAGGTCCATGTTCATGGATTGAGTCCAGGACACCTGCTGGAAATATTGGCCTGTAGTTCAGCCGTACTTACTGAGTCATCAGAGATAGCAAAGATTTTAGTATCGTCAAGGAAAACAGAGTTCGATTCCAGAATTTTTGTCTGAATGATCCACTTGATGTCCGTGCAATGGTTTTAAAATCTTCAAGGAAGAACAAGTTGGTCGGGTCCATTGAGAGGGCTTGTACATCAAGAAGACTGTTTTCTAGTTGGAAGGTGAAGGTTGTAGTTTGCCAAGGGTTTATGAGGTTCCTTCATGAGTGAGATCAGAACTAAAGAGAGATCCCAATCTGGGAGGAATCATCTGGTTGCAGGTCTTTCGATTGTAAAGATTTGATGAGGGTCGAGATGCGATAATCTCCTAGCAAATCTTCTCTTCTTGCCGTTTTAAAGACCAGGTTTAGTGCAGATCGGTCAACTAAAATGATTGATTCATTTAAGCCTGAATTAAAAAGGCTAATTGTTAAGAAAATTAGAAGTTTAGAAGTTCAGGCAAAGGGGAACGGTTGGACTGGCTTTCTGCTTACGACACCAAGAAAAACCACTTCTTTAATTCCTGTCTCTTTGATATGGAGGCTATTCGTGTCATTTCAAGGTGCTGGTGTTTTGGGTGGAATTGACTTCCTTTCCTTCTTGATTGAAGGTTTTGAGATACTGGCAACCACCTCGAGTTGACAGACAGCGGTCATAGGAGTTGAGGGAATCCAGTGTAAATGGCCAAATAGTAGCTGCCCAGATGAACAAGCCATGTGATGTCAGTTGTCAAAGTTTTCAGCTGGATTTGTGGCAGAAGTAGGAATCTTCAGAACGTGTTACTGCAATGGAGTTCGGACATGGTGATGACACGACATCCACTGCCCTTGTTTGATCATTTGAATCTGGCTTTGGCCCTTGTGGGAATTGGTTTACCGTTCGAGTTCCCAAAGTGGTGAAAAATGTCTGCTGAAGGATTTCTTTATCGTCCGATTTCCCATGGTTGTTTCGCGACCTTCCTCGGGAGAGTCAGCAATTACATTCCGTTTTCCTGGAATGCGATGGGACAGAAGTGACATTCCACACTGAATGTCAAACATGAAAATTTTGAGGTGACATTCTGAACTTAGTTCCTTTTTCTGACCAGACTTGGTCTGCGACAGTGTTTAGTCCATCTGGACTATTTTCATTTCCCTCAATGATCAGTTTGGATAAGTTTGAGGGGTAATGTGAAAACTGTCTTGCGTTTCAAACGTTTTCATGATCGGCTTCTTTTTTCCAAGATTTAGAAGTTTTGTGGTTTTCCATTTGGGCTTCGTTGTTCTCTGTGTGTTCGTTCGTTAGAAGCAGCAAGTCTTGATGAGGTCCATCAAGTCACAATTCTGTTGAAGGGTTTAACAGAAAATTATTTATCCTCGTGGCGTGTTACTTTTTTTTTTGCATCCTAATCAATTCCCTATCCAACTGGGTTTGCCAAGGATTTCTTTTTTGATATTAAAAAAATTTAGGTTTTATTTTATGTTTGGCTTTACTTCAAATGAGAAGTGATGTCAAAGGCATCTTGGGTCTTCGTGTTGTAGTCTTGACTTGGGTCTACCTCTGAAATCAGGAAAGGCACAAGTCTTCGTTGGTTTGGCGGGAACCTGCGGAGGGCCCTGTTTCCTTTTGTGTCTACAGCATCCAGTATTACCAGCCGGTCACTCCAAGTACTAATCGGGCCCGATGCTGCTTAACTTCGTTAACGAGACGAGAACTGGTGTCTTCAGCATGGTATGCCCGTGGACGCATTCAGCTTTGCTTCCGGTTGTAGATTTTTCCTTTCCTTTTGCTTTTTGTTCAGCTTGTAAACATTGCAGTCTCGCGTGTTTTGTGCGTCGTTCTATACTTCACGTTTTGTCCATTTACTGTGAGATTTTTTTACTTCATCATCAAAATGATGATGTCGCTCAAAGAAGGCAACTGATTGTCGATCTGGATCTGATTCCACCAGTTGTCAAAGATGGTGACTCAGTGGTATGTTCCAATAGTTTTTGAGGTTTTATTGCCACCATTGGCTCAATTTATTGTTCTTGGCTTCTGCCAAACGTTTGGAAGAGGTGCAACTTTTGGGATTACGAATTCTGATCCCATGACATAACAAATCACGTTGCCATTATATTAATAGGCTAGTCATTGTCATCTCATTGAATGACGGTCCAGAATTTTTTCACGGTGAGGGGGGGGGGGGGAGCAGGACGTTGCAGCGGTCAATCCTTAAAAGACCTCAGCTGTGAAGTTAATGTGTTGAAGCATCGAGTCATCACGTGAGATGAACACATTATGGAAAATGGTTTCAGAATCAAAACCAAAACAGGATGTGAATCCTCTGCTCTTCTGGGAAAGGTCATCCTTGAATTTTCGAAGAATACCTCTTCTTCATCAGATGCACAACAAACATAGTTTGAAAACAATGGATGTTACATGTAGTCAAGCGAAGCAGGTGACACAGAAATTTAAACTTCCACCACGAGCGTCGCAATCACTGATCTCCAACCAATCATACACTACAGGCTGGAAGAGGGGAAGCTCACAATGCTCATCCAATATGGTGGTCAGTTCGGACAAAATGATGCTTTCAATCTGATCGTAGGTAGGACCAGTGAGATTCATAAGGGGAACCCGACTGCGAGATAAACCTTTAATAGCTAAAGCATGCAAATGGGCTCCTTGCTTGGTGTGGAGTGAAGGAAAACTGAAGCTTGGATAACGTAAACCTTGCAGCAGATCTCAAAGTCATTGCACGTCATTATTCTTGGGCTCCAAATTTAATTCATCCTCTGACGGTCAAGCTGCTCAGGAAGCCAGCGCGTCAGTGCTTTGATCTTCCCTATGACCTATGATAGCCGACAAAATCCTGACGTGACTGTTCGTTTTACTGATAAAACGAATGGCACAGTTTTGTTAGACACAGTGGAATATAATCAGAGTGTTGGAAGAAATTGTGTCTTCGAGAATTTATTGTGAGGTCGGCTACCGTAAGTGCAGACCGGTTCACTTCCTTGTTTGTAACAAGCTTCAGTCACTTGTTGACAAGAAACTCCTTCCAAATGGAGAGGTGGCCAAATTGAAACTTTTCGATGGACACGTAATGAGCTTGTCGGCCATCCCTTAACGCTCTCAGTTGGTCAAAGAATAGATTAAAACACTGACACACTGGTTTCCTGAGCAGTCTGGCCCTAAAAGGCTGAAGTAAATTTGGAGCCCAAGAATAATGACCCGCAATGACTTTTGAGATCGGCTTTACGTTACGTTATAACGGTTTACATTACAGAAGGTGTCAGAAAATAGAGTAGAAGAGTCGAATGTAGGTCCAGTTCAAGCCCACACAACTCTATATCACTGAGAACTCTTGACAAAAGATTTAACATTGGAGGGGGAGGGGTCCGAGGGGAGAGGGGTGTCAGCCACTGGGGTAGGATACGGCACTAGAGCAAAATGACCAACGACTGGCAGTCCAGAAGCAGCATCTGCAAAGGGACAGCTGGGGAGGGAGGCACCACTTGAAGAGCGGGGAGGGCTTGCATAGGTTGCAAAAATACATTTGGGGAATCCACTCGGTGAAAAATATTGGTGAGCTTCTAGACTCCATCAAAGCTGTCAACCTCACAACGGATCATTAACTTGTATCATTCGACGTGGAAGGACTTTTTCCTAGCCTCCCCGCTCCCTCATTTTCACCATGTTTGACTGTTCAGCCAAGAGGATGAAAATCGATAACGACGAACACGAAGATGACAGGGAACTCCAGAAGACTATTTTGTAATCCATCTACGTTACGTTTAGGAGCCATACCTTCCAGCAAACAACAGAATCCTGATGGGATACTCCTGTTCCAGTGCCGTCAAAGTTGATCTTGCAGTTCTTGGATGAGTGGAGTGTACAACACTTTCCGGAGCTCCTTATTTGGAAAAGGTACATTGATAATGTATTTGCCTCACCTCTGAAAGCTGAATGTGATGCCATTCTCAAGACACTTAAAGAATGGGAAGCTTCTATCCAATTTACTATGGAAGTCGAGCAGGAGGGCAAGCTCGCCGTTCTTGAAGTACTTTTTACCAATGACAGGGGAATGATTGGCTTTCGCCATTACAGACACTTCCCCACTCTGCCTTTCACATCAGCAACTTTCACATCCCCCCATCCCCCGACACCTTTTTAAGGCTCTCCTGAGAAACGATTTCTCTCGAGTTATAGAACACTCATCCTCGAAAGAGACTGCCGAACAGTTTTTGTACTTTACTAATATCGCCTTTCTGGAAAGGGGTTATCCAGCTAAGATGATCAACGAAGACATGAAAAAAGCTAAGAACCATGCCAATTATAGGGGTTGTCACATACTCAATCGGTCGAGAAGGGGTGGGCTCTACCCACCCCTTCTCGACCGATTGAGTACGTGACATGTTTACCACACAGGAGTAAAGATGCCCACAAGATTCTGAGTCAGCAAGGAATCCAATGTCGCTTGAGATATACTTCCAATGTGATGAAGCTCCTGAATTGTTGTCCTACCCCTCTGCCTCCCCCTTTCCCCACCCAATCATCCACCTGGTACTCGCCCCAACCACCGTTACGCTACTCGCAGAAGGAGAGTTGCAACTTCAGCCTCGATCCTCCCCTAACCATGTTGCCTGCTGTTGCCAAGTTTTGTGGTTCAACCAAGCTACCACTGCTTAACGTAAGAGACCTAAGCAAGGTAGTTTACAAAGTTCCTTGCCTCGGTTGCCTGTGTATGTTGGCAAAACCAAAGAAAAATGGAGGCGAAGCTTCTAGAACACATAGGGGCCACCCGACGGGTAGAGAAACTTAACGGCATCGCCCAACACCGCAAGAAGGCCAATCAAAATATTGCTTAGGACCAAGCTTCAGTTCTCCTGCACTTCAACACCAAGTAAGGAGCCCAGCTGCTTGCTCTTGAGTCTTTAGATATTAAACGTTTCTCTTGCAGTCAGGTCTCCCTTAGAACCTCACTGGTTCTAGCTATGATCAGATACAAAGCATCATCTTGGCCGAACTGACCGCCAGATTGAATGAGCGTTGGGAGCTTCCCCTCTTCCAGCCTGTCCATAACGATGCATAGCGGTCAGTGGTTGCAACGCGCGTGTTGGAGGTTTCAATTTCTATGCTTCGCTTGACAACATGTAACGTCTATTGTTTTCAAACTATTTTTGTTGTTCTTCTGATGAATTAGAAACGTTGTGTTCTTCGAAAATTCAAGTAGGCTGATTGAGGTGAACATTTTGCTGGTAATCGAAAGAAGAATCACGGAGCTCGTGAAAACATGGTGTCTTCAATGTTGATGGCCGATGAAAAGAGGCCGCATCAGTATGGCCTCCGCTGGGCAGCGTTGAGGTGCCGTGGAAGAAGGCGGCGGTTGGCGGCAAAGCATTTGAGGCAGGCTGACAGGATGGCGGACAGAAGCGGCAACACGCTGATGCCAGACGAGTGGCGACGATTTTCATCAGACGATAATCCACTCAACTCGTAGTCCGAAGAAAATAGGATAACATTATGAGCTAATTTTTTACTTACACTTCTACTAAATGCACAACCTAAGAACGTTGGTGCAAATTTTCGAAAGTCAATCAGTCACTGGTGTTATTGTGCTTGAACGTCGACTTTTTTCATCAGGCTTCTTGCGATTACCAAGGTCGCACGGGAAGATTTCAAAATACGAATGTCAACAAACCATCCGATGCAGTAGTAAAAAGCTCTCGTAATCGCAAGAAGCCTGATGAAGAATGTCAACGTTCAAGCACAACAACACCAGTGACTGATTGATATTTGCACCAACGTTCCTAGGTTGTATTACTTGTGTATTTAGTTGAACTGAAGTGCGAGTAAAAATTAGCTCATTATGAATCCATTACTTCAAAGTAACATCCCTTCAGCTAGGAAAACGTTGCCAATCCAAGATTAGCGACCAATTCAAGCAGCAAGGCCATGAACACCGTGGATGGATGAGAGTGCAGGACAAATCACTCGGTCTTCAAGATGATTGTCGAATGACAAATGCTAAGCCCCGATGGAAGAAAGCCAGCAGGATCACGAGAGCCAGATTGAACTGGCGGCAGAAAGGGGGCTCTTCCTCGGCAGCTGCGACGACTTGCCACTCCGGACATTGACCATATACGGGTCTATGTGGAATGTCCCTTTTGCATGCGGCACCTTTCATCTTACTTACCTGCATTTAACTAACCGTTAATTTATGCAACTATTACGTTTCTTCTGGTCACTTCCTCACTCTGCTCCTAGCGCACTCACCAGTGTATCTTTTGCCGCGGGCACGAGTTGTCGTGGTTTTCTCTGCTCGGTTAAAATTTAATTTAGTCGTTTTGGCTTTAGGCATTTTGAACTTTTGATGAAGCGAGTCTGACGGGAGACAAAAAGTGGCTACAGACTGGGCGAGTGAATTTTCCCGATGACGCAGTGAATATGGGGGAGACAAAGCTGGAAATTAGCGAGCCAGAGGCCATGAGTAGTGCAAGTGATTGGCCGTGCAAGATAGCAGCCGAGTTAGGTCTAATGGTGCGTAGGTTGGTTGAAGCCGGTTTTTCTGTGGGGAAATTGGACGAATTCATTTTCCGTATTTATCAATACTAATTGGGGCCGATTCGCGATAAGTGAGCAGGCCTTGTTTGAACTACTGGGAAGTGGAGGACGAGTTGCATGAGTGAAATTACTGTAGTGGATTGGTCCATCCCAGGGTGGGGGGGGGGGGGCGACGTTGGCATGAATATGAGGCGAAATCTGCAATGGTGGCACGGCGTAAAATGCGGTGTTGTAATTTCGGTAACGGTTCACATTGGCAAAAAAGGGACGGGACCAGTGGTCTGAGCAATGCTGAAGCGTACGAAATAGATTTGGGTCCCGAGGCGCTTGAGTGATCGTCGTGGTTTGGGTTGGACAAAGTGTGGCAGTGATACGGCTACTAGTGCTTACGAGTGAGTCGTGGGCAAATTTACCGAGGGCAGTTGTTGTCACACTTCCAGTGTGGGAGTTAGACACGCTTGTGCTGGAATGGTGGGACAAGGCCATGGATGTGTCAGTGTCGTCCAGAGCGTTATGTGATCGGTGTGTAATGCCTGCTGCTTTGACCAACGAGTTTGTGCCACTGAGAATGTTGATTCTGCAGAGGGGCATGACTAAGGACCCGTACTTTATGCGATTTTGCGAAATTGCAAAATTCGCAACTTGTTTACTAATAAGAATTTTGACTCCATTTTTCAATTGGGGAGTTGTACGCCGTTTGCTGAAGCCAAAAATTAAAATATGTGGATCGCAAAATTTGCATTTTTCCGCAAAATTCGCAATTTTTGCCTGAATAAATAAATTATGACTTACTTTTCATCAAAATTTTATTAATTTTGCAGTAAAATAAGGTCTTCTGTCCATTACTGGCAGCAGTTCTGGTTCTTCTGAAATGAACGGTTAGCAGAAGACACATGTTTTGAGGCTTGGGTTTCTTTGAAACGTCAAGATGTAGGGCGAGCGTCGGGATAAGGTCTCGGAAAAGGGAGTCCGATTCGTGGATGGGCTGGTTATGGAACCGGTGCTTTGTCGAGACGTTTAAGTTGTTGGCGGACGAAAGAGCAATTTCCCGGAGAAGGAGCGTGTTATTGAAAAGGGCCCTACTTGCGCAGTTAATGGTGTGATAGGTGACAAAACTTGCTTTTTGGAAGAGTTGCGTTATGAGGGACGAAAGATTGTGTATCTCTTCGGGGCTTACGTCCGCAGATAATTTTTTGCAGAGGGCGTTGATTGCAGTGTTGAGGACGTCTGCTTGTGAAGCGGCCCGTAAGCTCAGGCGAAGACACTTGTCGTTATCGTAGAGGACGAAAGTTGGGATGTCAGCTTTCTTGGGGATTGTGAGAGCGGTGCCAGAATCCATCTTCACTTCGCTGCCTAGAAATTTGCATTCCGGGTAGGTTGCAAAGTTGTTAGGGTTGGCGGCTCCATCACCTAACGGACGAAAGAAGCTGTTTTCGGGGCCTGGGCGAGGTGGTAGGGGTTCTGTGTCGAGGGCGAGAGGATCGTCCTTTCCGGGCAGGGGACCTTCATTCCTTAAGAGACAAGTCAGCAGCGTGGTGGATTGGCCGAAAAGGTTCAGTAGTTTGCAGTCTTTGTCCCTATGGGCAAACCCAAATCCCGTTTTCAGGTCACGGTTAATCACGGGTGTGTCAGTCGACTAGGCGGGCTTGAAAAGGAAGTAGTCGGGGATGGTTTCTTCCACTGTTTTCAGAAGCGAGGTGGATGGAAGGGCTTGATCATCGACGGCTTCATCCGGGAAATGGATCATCTTGCCGGACGAAAGCGGAGCGGCGGGAGCCAGGACGGGTAGGAATGCCGGGGTGTCGGGAGGCAAGGTGACTCTCGGACGAGAGGGAGAAGCAGACTTTCGTTTCTTCTTAGTGGTTGAAGGAGAAGTAAAGCCACGTTTACATGAGTCGTGGCTGGAGATTGAAGCAACCCAGTCTTGCGTGTGTGTGTGACGAACCGAGGACGTGCATGAGGGAGGCGGCATGGAGTTGTCTTGCATCTTACGTACGGTGTCGTGGACAATGTCCCGAACTTCGCTGCGGTAGACACTCTGACCTTTGCGGGAGGAATTGGACGATGAATCCAAGGGAGAATTGTGGGCAGGCGACTGGGAAGTCGCCGTTGTGCGTAGGAGAGACTTCTTGGCATCACGAAAGACATCTTTCGCTCGTTGAAATTCAGCTTGCAGGTTCGGCAGATGGGGTACGTTGAATCGGTTGCAAGGGAGAGTCCGAGAGGACGTGAAAACTTGCAGGCAGAACTTCAGTGAATGAGATGCAGGGATCGGACCGACGGCAGCAAGGTCGAGGGTGGAGATCCAACGATTGCCAAGGGCAAAAGCAGATGCTTGCGGACGAAGGAGAGCATGAGAGGGAGCAGCTGGAGAAGCGGGAACTTCGGAAGCGGCGGCCATCGTCGGGTAGAATCCAGATTCCGTGCGAAAGTGGGGAACTTCAGCGCGAGGTAGCGTGGAGACAGCTCTGGAGAAAAATGAATGACGATAGCAGGCAAGCTGTCGCTTTTATAAGCAGGCACTGGATTGGGCACTGGAGGTATGCAAGCAGGCGACTGCGCACCGGAAGAAACCTCCAGGGGAACGACACATTCAAGGAATGTAATGCTAAAATTATCAGGTTAAGATGTTTTGGCAACAAAGAAAACCAAATTTTGCCGGCAACCCCCAGCCAGGGCCGGCTGAAAATGGTTTCTGTTGCCTAAAAGGAAATATACATTATCTGCGAATTTTAACATTCCATACCCGAATGCTTTCTTTCCTTAGAGGCTCCAAAGTTGTTTAGAGCCGGCCAGCTGAAACAGAAACCATTTTCAGCCGGCCCTGCAGGGGAGTAGGGGGGGAGGGACACACAATTTAGTTTCTGTTTGCCATCAGGAAATATAATTACCTATGAATTCACAGATAATCTCGTCATCATAGGTCTTGGGCACCTCATGACGGGTTCCCCCGGGTTATGAGCAGGCACCCCCAAACGTTTCAAACTTCGCACTTTAATGAACATAATAACGTAATAAAACAGTGGTTTGGATCTCTTGGTAAAAAGTGGTGGCCTGAAAATGGACGTTTTGTTAAAGATGATGGTCCGTGCTTAAGGGGGTTGGATGACATGCCTGTCTGCGACTATGGGTCCCAGACAGTGCAATCCATTTTCTTGTGTTGACGTCTCCCTGAAGAAGTGGCTCGTGAAGACAGATTGGCTTCTCCAGGTTGCGGCTTCGAGGATCTGGTAAACTGCGATGTTGCTGTGGAATTCCCATGAAGCAGAGATTGCTCTGAGTTTGTGTGTTATCATTCGGACATTGTTGTTGGCGTGGTCGCTGGTGATGTCTTCATTGGCGTTGGTGATGATGGTTCTGATCAAAGACGCAATCATTCTTGACGACGTTTCTCCGAAAGCGGTCTTGAGGGGGAGGAAGAGGTGGTTGCTGCCTTTGCGAAATTCAAGGTTTTCTGTCCTTTTAATGTAAAATCGTAATACACATATAGGACAGAGAAGATGCTCGGGTTCGTCATTAATTATGTTTGTGAGCGCTGGAATGATAATTGGCTGTGACGGTTCATAAAGTTTACGAGTCTTGGCCCAGAAGGTGGCTCTTGGTCTTAGGTGAAGGACGGTCCAATTTTTGAAGAAAAACCAGTTAGTTGGGTTAAGCGAGGAGTTGATGTTAAGGCTGTCAGGAACACAGTTTTCTGGTGAGGAGGTTGAGTTCACAATGTTGAAGTGGTTCATCGGTTACTTTCATGAGAGCGCTTAGCACAATGGAGAGGTCCCAATCTGGGAATGAGAGATGAATTCTTGGTCAACCCATCTCGAAGGATTTGATGAGCAAGGAGATTTGAAAATCTTCCAGGAGGTGAGAGTTGCCTGCAGGTTTGAAGACCTAGTTCAAAGGACATAAATCCTTCCGGTATATCATTCAACCCGTTGAGAATATTTACACAGGTTAGAGTTAATGTCGGAAAATCACCACACACGCAAGAAAAAACAAGAAAATGAATGTGTTGGCAACATTACATACGTTTGAACTAATGACGCAAACCTGAGTTATGCAGGAAAACCAACAGGGATTTATGTCCCTTTCAGTGCAGTTCTGTCTGCTAGGATTGTTGGTCCCTTGAGCCCTTGCTCGAATTAGTTGTTGAGGGAAATCAATAAGTCAGGTAGAGGGGAATTCAGGGTTCATACTCATATCTGAATATTAATATCCCTGACTATCCCCGATTTTTCCTGAATTATTTCTTCAATAACCCTGATCAAACCACTTGCACTTTTATTTGTATTTTTCAGTTACACAAGAGTTAACTGCTCACTCTGCAGGCCCTGGCACCATAACTACACCTGGTTGGCAGCTACAAATGGTTTTCAATATTTTTTTTAATTAAAAAAATATGACAAAAATGTAGTGCAAAGTGAGCGGAACTTGCGAGACCACACGGTCCTTTTTTTTTTTTTTTTTTTTTAAAAAGGTTCATTAAAAAACTGCTTTGGGTGTGACCACGATAACACACTTGCATTTGAAGTTAACACTTACGCGCTTCAATTAAAGCATTTAAACTATTCGAACTATTTAATGTCTAAGCCAAATTACGTAAAACCAATTTATGAAATTATAAAATATTACGACGGTCCCTACGGCCTGGAAACTTGCGCACGTCACACCTATCCACAAAGGTGGATCTAGATCATTTGCGAAGAACTACCGCCCGATCAGTCTTACCAGTATTTCCTGCAAAATCATGGAAAAGATTGTTTTTAACACCATGTTAAACTTTGCAATCGAAAACAACATCATCCATCAAAATCAGTATGGCGGTCTCCCCGGCAGATCAACAACACACAATCTTATCCACTTCTTCGATAAAATTACCGAATGGCTCGACAATAAACTTCAAGCTGATGCAGCCTACTTTGACCTTGCCAAGGCATTTGACGCCTTGCCGCATGTCACACTTCTGGACGTCCTTCGTGATGCTGGTTTTTCAGGTGCACTTCTTGCGTGGCTCTCTGCTTTCCTCTCTGAAAGACACCAGAGATGTAGTGTGGAGGGGTTTCTCTCTGCCGAAGTTAAAGTACACAGTGGAGTCCCACAGGGCAGTGTGCTTGGTCCACTCCTCTTCATTCTTTTTATGAACATCTTGTTTGTACATCTTGACAAAGATAACTGTGCTTTCCTTGACGATAATAAAATCTTTGCTATCTCTGATGACCCAGTAAGTACGGCTGAATTACAGGCCAATATTTCCAGTATGGTGTCCTGGACTCCATCCATGAACATGGGCCTAAATGAAGACAAGTGTGGCGTTGTGAAGTTTGGCGTTCAGCACCACAAGGCAAACTATAACTTGGAACCTGAAATTGCCCTCCCAGAAAGGGAACTTCAACGGGACCTGGGAGTGATCATTGATCGCGACTTGAGGTTCTCTGCTCACATTCAAATGGTGACTGCAAAGGTTTACGGGGCCCGTGCCATCATTCGGACCACATTCTTGATCCATACCAGAAAGACATTTCTTTTACTTTACTGCAGTAAGGTACGCAGTATCTTGGAGTATGCGGGCCAGGCCTGGTGGGTCCGCCTCGAAGAAGACCGCGATAAGTTGGAACGTGTCCAGAGACGTGCTACAAAGCTTGTCGCGGGGCTCAAGAACACCTCTTACTCAAACCGTCTTGCAGCGCTCAAGCTTCCAACTCTAGAATATCGACGAGTGAGAGGGGACCTCATTCTGACATTCAAGACACTTGCTGGCAAAGATTAAGCCTCAGTTGACAGGTTTAAACTATCCTCTAATCCGGTGACCCGCAACCACGGTGCCAAACTTTTAAACACCGATGCAACAACATCCTACGTCAGCACACTTTTTCCTTTCGTGTGTTGAACACTTGGAATAGGCTATCACCACACGTCATCAGTGCAACATCTGTTCTGCAATTCAAGCAGCGCCTTGACACAGTGCTCCCAAATTATATCAGCCCCTATTGTTACAAGAACTGGTAATTTTGTGGCTCACTCGGTGCCAAAAGCATTTTGTGCTTTCTGCCGAGAATCTTTCAATTTCAATTAAAATAAGCAGTTCATTCTAACATCGAATATCCCTGACATGGCTGACTTTTCACCAATTTTTCATTTTTTCCCATGACTTCCCTGACCGTATTTTATATCTCTGACTTTCCAGGTCGGTATGGACCCTGGAATTTGTTGGATTGAATTTCCTTCTGCTGCACCAAGAATACCTTTTATTCCATTAGTTTTTGTAGATTTTGTTGGTTGATTCCCAGACGCCCTTGCTTGCGATTCTGTGGTCTGTTCGTTAAGAGTTCCAGCCTCTTTGAGGAGTTTGATGATGGTAGCAAGTCATATAAGTGTAGGCCGTTGGTGTTCTGTTGCAACAGGGTCCCTATTCTTTGCGATAGTAGATCTGGAATCTGGTAGACTTCTTGGGAAATCGATGAGTAGATTGAGAGAACCAGGAGGGTGCCTGTCAGTTCAGTGCTGTCAGAAACAACAATCCTTGGGTGACTATTCTCCTGTTGGAGATGTTGGGGTTCTCTTACATATTGGTTGCCCGAGAAGTGGAGAGGTAGAACGGACGTGTTCGTTGGAGATGCACAGGTTGAAGATTGCCGACGTTGTGAGAAGTAGTAGACGGGAGCAAGAGCATCCTTCTTTTCGAATGTAGGCCACTGCCATTCTATCATCAATCTGTTCTTGGCTGTTGAGCGTCCAAGAGCCGGATTTCGTGGCCGATTTTGTGAGCTCTCCACCATTCCAGGGAGATGTCTGCGAGGAGGTGGAGGTCCGGTTGTGGTTCCTGGGGCAGCATGGTCTTGAGATCGAATTTTGACACTACACCACCGGAGTCGGCTGTTGAAGTGATGGGGATGGTGATGCGAGGAGACCAGGTTGCCGGATGTGGGGCGAAAGAGGTTCAGCATCCATGAAAAGTGACAGATATGGTTGTTCCCGAGGTGTCAGATGGGATTTAAGAGGGAAGACTTGTTTTGACGAGAATTGCGGAACAAGGTGAACCACAGATGGGCTGTGGCTGCCAAAGATGGGCTGTGGGAGAGGCGAGAAAGATGAAGCGGAGGACCGTAGAAAGTTGCTGCTTGCGGCAACTTTTCGGTCATGTTCTTTGATTTTGGATTTTTGGCTTTGTGGACTAGACAGAAGGAACGTGATGTCGAAGCTGTGATCGGTGGATCCAGTGAAACACGCAGCGAAGGCGGGGTTCTGAAAAGGAGGCCGTGCCGAGAGGATGTGCCGAAGGTAAGGGCGACGGGCCGACGCCAACGTTAAGGTCTTTGGGCGGAAGGCTGGCTGGCCAAAGGAAAGACTGAGATGAGCTGCAAATAACAATACGTGAATGACGATGGTTTGAAAGAACTTCAAAAGACAGGTGACGAAGGTCGGTCAACCAGAAGAATTGTCAACAACAGGCAGCGAAGAACAGCAGTATAGGAGAGCTGCAAACGACAGGTGGCAGGGACGGCAGAGTCTAATGACAGGTTGCAAAGTGGCAGTTGTGGAGAGCTGCAAACGACGGGCAGTGAAGATGGCAGTCTGGGATGGTAGGTGACGAAAGACGACAGACAGAAGGCACTTCAAACGACAGGCTACGAGGGACAGCAGTGTCAAAGAGCTGCAAGCGGTTGGTGATGAAGGACGATAGTGTAAATCAGCCTCAAACAGTAGGCTGCGAAGGACAGCAGTCTTCAGGAACAGTAAACGAAAGGCAGCAAACTGCGGCAGTTTTGGAGGGTTGTAAGCGATGGGAAGCGATAGTCGGCAGTCAGGAAGATCTTCAAGTGACGGGTAACTATAGCCGATAGTTTTATAAGTGCGTCAAATGACAGGTTGCTTAGGACAATGATCTCGGCGAACGGCAGACCGGCAGTGAATGACGGCACTCTTGGATAGCTGTAGACGACGGGCTGCGAAAGGTGGCAGTCTGGAAGAACCGTAAACGACGGCGGCAAAGTACGACCGTCTGGGAGAGCTTAAACTGACAGGCAGAGCGAACGACGGCAGTCTTGAAGATCTGCAAACGGCTGACAACAGTGGGCAATAGTTCAAAGGAGCATCAAACTATCGTATTTGCAGTATCGCCAAACTGTCGTCTTTCACTCCAGCTGTTGCAACTCTTCGAGACTTTCACTCGTCACTGGCTATTATTCTTCTAGACTGCTGTCATCGCTTGCTCGCCTTTCATGTGAAGCCCTCCCAGAAGGACAAGTGATGACAGCAGTCCAGAAGAATAATAGCCAAAGACGAAGAGTTGCAACGGCTGGAGTGAAAGACGACAGTTTGGCGATATTGCAACCGGTAGTTAGTTAGTGGTGGCAGGGAGCGAAGGATGACAGACTGGATGAGTTACAAGTGACGGGAGCTGAGGACGATAATTCAGGGTAGCTGTAAACGACGGTCAGCGAATGACTGCAGGATGAGAAAAATGATTTTCAGTGACTGGCAACAATTCGTGGAGCTGCAACGGCCTGAGCCACGATGAAAATCTGGAACCGTAGCAGATGGTGTACAGTAAAGGGCAGCAGACTTGAAAAGCTGGAACGACGGGAGTGACGGACGACAGCGTTGAAGACCTGTTACGATTGGAGCTAAACAGCAGCAACGACAGTTGACGGAAGATAGTAGACAGCAAAGGACGAGCATCAGAAGCAGTAATGAAAATGAAAAGTTGCAAGCGGCAGTCAGTAGGGCCAGCAGGTAGTGAAGCATGGAGGTCTGGTGGTGCACACGGTCATCAGGCTCGAAGAGATTGAGGGACTGAGAGACTTGTTTTCTTTGAGCGAAGCATACCTTAAGTGTGAAACTAGTTTGATTAGCAACAAACGAACAGAATAAGTCTAATCTGGGATTTCGCGTCGTGTTTAGCGATGCTGGTGGTGGCAATGAGAGCCCGCATGTAGCAGCAGACGGTCGGTCTATAGGCCGGCAGCAGACAACAGAAAAACGTAGTTTGGTCATACAAGCAATGGGAACTGAGGCGGCGGTGGCAAGGGGTGCATTGGCAGATGGTTGGTTTGTTGATTGGCAGGGAAGTGAAGTAGGTTTCGGTTTTGGTTCTGGTTTCGGCCATGAAGTTAATAGCTTAGTTTCGGCTTCGGCCGAAACCAACGAACTGGTTTCGATTACGGCTTGGGTTTCGGCTGAATCCTATGCTTCAGTTTAGGTGAAGCCAAAACCACTTCTACCTCCTGGCAGTGTTCATTTTCCGTACAGACTACTAGGCTGTAGCCTCGTGGTGTTGACATTCAGGGGGCGCCATCACAGATACTGCTTACATCTGCCATGCCCATCAATAATAAATACAATTTTTTTTAAAATCCAAATTAAAAATATTTATATGGCACTGGAGGGTATTTATGCGTGCAATTATCTTTATTTACGTTTTCAAGCAAAGTTCTTACTGAATGAAAAGCCCGTTTTTCGTGCTCTGGACTGACGCGAATAAAATAAGACTATTTTTATAATAAAAAATTAGTAGTGACAAAAAAAATACAAACGAAAGTCCTGAAGTCTTGTAGCAAGACTGACAAGTTCTTTTTTAATTCTAAAACATTACTTTTGTTGGAGGGGTGGGAGGTCACACATTCATGATTTTATGATTATAATTATTCCGGCTTTCTTGTCAAATTTTTAAAATTAATACTTTTCAGGTTAGGTTTTGGTTCCGGTTTCGGTAGTGGTTTCGGTTTCGGCCAAAATGATTGCCAGTTTTGGTTGTGATTTCGGTTTTGGCCAAAACCAAATCACTGGTTTTGGCAGTGGTTTCGGTTTCGGTCAAAAGTGAAAAAATTGGTTACGGCCAAACACTAAAGTGAAGTAGAGACAGCACGGAGGCGCCGGGACATCAATGTATGTGCTGAAGGGAGTTAGCAAGAAAAAATCTTCCAGGAAGGCATCATTTATGACAGCAACTGGGTTCCTGTCAATGGGCAGCAGACAGGCTTGTCATCGGAAGACAGGCCCTAGAAACTTGAGAGGGCGACAGTGGAATGACAGTGAAGCGGGAAAGAAGCGAAAGTGTAACCGTACAGCCTCACGCTAGAGGAAAAAATATGGCAGGCTACCTTGCCTGAATACTTCGCAGATGGCTGGCTCTTGAACAACTGTGAAGCCTCTAGGAAAAGAAACATTCGGGAAAGGAATGCTAAAATTCACAGGTACTGTATATTCCTGACGGCAACCATAAACAATGATGTCTATTAAGTTTTCTCCGGACCTACACGTGAAAATTCCATAAATTTTAGAAAGAGTATGCATCAGAATGGGAAATTATTTCTAGTTACGCTAATGCCCAATACGCCCACTACTATTAGGCCCTAAATTTCGCGTTTTCGCATGGTCAGCACGCCTGTTTTACGTATTTCGAGGATGAATTTGAACAGTAGAGCAAAAAAAAAAAATACACATTTTTCGTAAAGAAATAACACAAGAAACTAGTAGCCTACGTCGAAGCCTTTAGAGCGTTCCTCTGTTGTAGGGCTAGTTTTTTTTTTAAGTGATCGTAACCATTGCCTAACTAGATTACCTAACATATGGAACCATCACGTCGGCAACATCGTAACACCTGTTTTGCACTGTCCACTGGTCGAGTTCGCTATTTTCGTTCATACCAGGAACTTCACACACATAACATAACTTATATTACGAAAATAAATAATAATTTAGTTATATTCAAAACATTACGCAAGTTTTTCTCTTCACTACCGGTCATAACCACAGGGAGCCGTCACAAAATACTCTTGGTGTGCCGGCCTTTTTTTTTCTAACTCACCTCTCTATATACATATACTCTCTAGAGAGTATATGTATA
>JAHWFP010011848.1:0-16097 GCA_023313725.1 Lithobius niger | reverse complement strand
CGCTACAACTTAACGCCCCTCGTCCCAAGTCAACAAATTAGACGTTAACGGCACAACCAAAGAACGTTTCATACAACGATGTAATGGCAGTGGCGTGAATTTTTTTGTCGGTTGTCTAGGTGTTTTCCAATTTCGCATAATCCAGTTTTGCAGAATCAATGTCCACTGCAGCTCATCAAGGGGTAGCAGTAGGATTTCTAGCCCGGGTACCCTGGTACCTGACAACCTGTGTACCCGGACGAATGACAGCCACAAAACCACCGGTTTTGGCTAAGCCAAAAACTTGGGTTTTCGGGTTTAACATTTTGGAGATATGAGGAGTTTTTGCTCCATTTTCGTTTTCGTTACCATTATTTTCACATTTTCGCTCCAGTGAGCTATGCTGCGTATCTGTGACAGGCATCCACCTACACTAATCAAACTGCCATCTGTCTCCAAGTGAAAAGGCTGTGTAAAATTTGGGTGTTTCAGGGTTGCAGCTTGTACCATAGCTGTTTTCAACTCCATAAAGGCTTTATCTTCTGCCTCGCCCCCATTTTCCATGTTAATTTAGTTAAAACTCGTGCACTTTTAGCGATCAAAGGTACGTGTCTTCTGTAATAATTACAGCATCCAAAAAATTGACATATTTGTTTAGGGTTTTTAGGTATTCCATAGCCCTTGTTTTATCTTTTGTTTGGCTGTACACCATTTTCGTCTATCACCAATCCTAAAAATTTGATTGAATTACAGTCAAAATTACATTTCCCAATTGATAGCTTCATCTCTAATTTGCTACTCGTTCCAGTGCCCTGTTTACGCGGTGTGCATGTGACTGGAAATCAGTACTGGAAAGCAATACATCGTCCAAATATATAGCACAGTACGCACCCAGTATGTCTGCAAATACCTTCTGAGCGCATAACTGGAAATGTGTGGGGCTAGTCTTAAGTTCCATTTGAATTTTGTAAAAAAACATACTGCTTGTCGCAACTTGCAAATGAAATCTTGGGAACGGCCAATTCTCCAATTTTAACTGATAAAATCCAAATTTAAAATCTAATTTACTACCATCATTTAGCACCATTTAAATGTACCATGCATTCAGTAACTGTGGGTATTGGAACACTATAGCTTCCACACAAGAATTTAGGCCTCTCAAGTCAACAAACACTCTCTAAATCCAGAGAGTTTGTGCCTAACCAGTAGACTTGGAGATAATCAGGCCCTTTTCTGCTATTGTATTATGCCTATTCGTAATAATTCATTCAGGTAGTTATCCATTAACTCCCTTTAGTGAAATGGTACTCGACATAGGTTTGCATACCGGCTGTGACTGTCCTGTGTCTATGTCAACTATGGTACTTCCCGAGATCAAAATGTTCTTGGAAAATTAAGTTTTGTGTAATTTTAACATTTCTAGGAATTCCAGTCTTTGTTTGTCTGTTAAATCTGGAAATTTAAACTTATATTTCATTTTAGACCATTCTGTGTCAAGCTCCAACCTCGACTTTTGCTTTAGGGACTCTGATGAGGGCTTAGATTGGTCCCTAGTGGAGCTTCTGCTTGGTGCTGCTTGCAATGTCTAGGTTTCTGAATGGGCCTCGAATTCATCAGATCTGCATTTACTGCACATACAAAAGCTTGGTCGCTCTCGTCATCAATGCCTGCTGAAATTTATTTTCCGATAATTTATCCAGTATCTATGTGAAGCTCATAATCTCTTACATTTATACAAAGAATAGGAATAATCCTAGTTGGAGTTGTATTTACTAGTCCTCTTGAAAAAACACAAGTGGTGCCACTACAATTCTGGTGAAAATTCCTGTTTGGGTTTCTGGAAACGGAGTATGGATTAAACCTGTAATACTTGTTTCTGCATTGTTTGGGATGATTTCGTCCCTACATAAAGAAACTTCGATGTCCACTTTATGCTGTTGTGGTGCTAAATTGCATGTTGATTTCCAGTTTTTGTCTGTACTTTCGTCGGAAGCAACGTTCATTGTAGCCACGTGTATGTCCTTAGCACTGTACCTTTCTACATTATTTCTTTATTTTCACAATACGTCTGTCACGTTGTTGGAATGCTTGGTGATAAATTTTAAATGACCAATTTCCAAAACATTTTCTGTGCAATTTATTTTGACTAAGTCCTGTTGATTTGATAAGAAGTCATAACCCAAAATACTGAAATTTTAACTAAAACTAGAATTTGGAACAATTATAAATCCGTTTTCTCTGGAAACTTCACGTTTTGAAATGGTGGCTATAATTTTACGAGTTGCTGTTATTTGTTTATTCCCGACACCAATTAGGCTTAGTGGCTAGGTTAGGTTAACCAAACGACTTTTGGGCTTTTATCCTTTATTAAGTCCTGTGCTACAGCTTCGTCAAGTAATGACATGCATGAGCCGGTATCGATAAGCGTTATTTTAGGCCATTTTCCTATGCTAAATACAAAATGTGGATGAGAATATTTTACCCGTGGGTGATTTTTAATACAATCTGTACGTGCGTTATCCGACGTAAGCATATTTTGCTTCGTCTTGGTGCTAGCATCAGCAAGGCTATCACTGATGCTTGTAGTGTTTATTTGTGAGTCTAGATAGTGCTCTATGTACCAAAGTTTGCCTGGTTTGGCCGTGGATGTCCGTAACCAGGTTTCTGCTTTGATTTATAGATTCATTTGTGGTAGGTGATGGATCTATACTACAGATAGATTTACTGTTCCAAAATGTGAGGGAAAGTGTTGGTTCATTCAAATTTTTATAATTTGGAATTCTTATTTTCCAATTTTCCTGAGTTAGCTTTGAGATTCTGATTGACGAGTCTGATTTTATCTGCACGTTATGTGTTTCTCCAATTATAGTAATGACGATTGGCCTGTGTTGAACTGATTTAGTTCAGAATGGAAATTAGTTGAATCAATGCCATCTTCCCAACAATATAATAACAACGGAATCACATTTCAGGTCATATTTATTGTATGCTTAATTAATTATCTACAGAAATTCGTTTTCAAATTTTAAATTGTTTTGTGGAGAACAAGCAACATATTTGGTTTACCAAAATATGTAGCTAATCTACCCAATCCTAATGCTCAATTGGTTAATGCTAACTTCTGCTCATGCCACTCGACAATGGAGCATTGTTTTGTTTGCTTGTTTGTCAAAAAGCAACTGAATCGTTTTTATTCATATTAAATTTAGATTTAACGAAGTTTTCCATTTGAAAAGAACTTATGTATGAGGTTTCAGACATTTCTTGTTGTTTATTTGGTAGCCTATGGTCCTCATTTTGGCCTAGGCTACGAGCTCGTTTTTTGAACTGTTATTTATGGTGTAGCTGTTATGTTGTCTTGATCCACCTGCATCATGCTGTGGAACCTAATTTTTGTTGTATTGCTGTCTCTGCTGTTGGCTAAAATTTTGCTGCCGTCTGTTGTTGTTATATTGTTGATTGGTGTTATTATCACAGTCTGAAGTATTGTCACTCTGCTGGACTTGATGCTGCCTATTTCCTACATTTAGTTGTGCTGCATATCTATTCTTAAATCTGGGAAAATAGTTTCTTTTTTCCCCCACTGTTGCTCCCTTTGGTTTGGGTTGTGCCTCAGTTACTTCGGCTAAATGTATTATTTGGAAAATATTTTCCCCCGATTCCTCTTTGTGCGTTTCTTCCCGTCACCATGTCTAAATTTGCTTCCTTCTTGCGACAATCTCGCTTCATGTGTCCATGATTTAAACATCCATAACACACTCGTTCTTCCGATGTATTTGTACGCAAAGTGCTTACTTTTGCTTCTTCAAGTGACGCTTTATTGCTTTTGAGTTTATCTTTTTCCACCTTTTCTAGTCATTCAAGAACTGAATCAAAAGCTAGATTGTTGAAGTCATTTTTGGTGTTTGATGTTATCGCATGTGCGCAATTTGACTTCTTCGTTGTCATCGGGTTTAACTGCCCAAATTACCGATGTATTGTTTTGAGTCTTCCAAAAAAATCTTCGAAATATTCTCCCTATTTTAATTAGGTTCTAAAAAGTGTAGCCATAGTTATGGTTATTCTGCTACAGCCAAATCTGTTAATGATGGCTTCTTCAATTTAGCCCAACTGCCCAATTCTGACACATGGGGGTTCATAATTAGAAATTTAGCTACATGACCCGTACATTTTGCACTTGCTGCTGCAATTAATTCATAATCAGCTAATGAAGCATCCAATTTCTTTACATTTTCACGCATCAGCATGAAAGTGAAAACATCCAAATTTTCGTCTGCGGAAAATGAAGCAATCACTTTTTTTGCTAAGCTAATTTTTTCCCACAATCGAGAATTATTTCTGTTATCTTGAATATCGTTAGCCCAAAGGCTTCCAGTTAATCCCTTAAACATTTCTAATTGGTTATAAAAAGCTTGTTGTAGACACACTTGTTGTTTGGGAGAAATTCGGGTCATTTCCTTGGTTGCCGGTGCTGTAGGTCAAGTTTCCCTAATAGCTTTTATTAAGCGTTAATCCAAATACTTCTCACTCAAGTCTGGTAAGGTCCACAAGTGTTTAAACATCAAATGCGATTACAGATTTATGGGGCCTAACAGTTAAAGGCTATTCATTGGCTGAGTTACGTTTATTAGCCAATTGGCTATTATTAGCTTGTAAGATTACCTATTATCAATTAGTCTACGTTGCGATTTTCTCTGGTTAATATAAGAAATAGTAACTATAATTGATACTATTGATACTCAACGTCAGCTCTGGGGCTGAGATTTCAGTAGTGGAACTGCGGTTCTACAATATCACTCAGGCGTCCAGCAGAGTTTTGGGTGGGGTCTCCGGTAGTTGGTGCCTCGGGGTCCATTTTGCGTGTAAGTGAGAGAGAGATCATAGTCTCTCGTGGCTTTTTATACTGTAGCCTTCAAGGAAGGTACATGCAATTGCATTATGCTTGTGCAATACGTCGCCTTTGATGTTGACCTCTTGGCAACCGGGATTTAGCCAATCTGTGGTGTGCTGGAGGGAGGAGTGGAAGTCTAGCTTTAGAAGACATGTCTGGACGCGTCTTGAGATCCCTAGCCTATACACTCTCCATGAGTTAATTAACCTGAATTAGTTTATATTCTTTTACATTATTCACCAACCAGTCTCTCAGTTCAATGTTCCTCCCATCTCAGTAATCATGTGCTTGGGCTGGAATATACTGCTAAGTTGTACCTCTGTTAATATGCGAGCTTAATATACATACAAGAAAGTAGTTCGTACCTTCATGCATAATAATCTGTTAAAACCTGTAATACGAAGCACACTTACTTGGGTAGGTGAGTGCACTTCATTTTCATTTTTTATGCTGGATCGTTTCCCCAGTAATAAATAAAAAAACAAAACATATAATTAGACATGCCTGTTTTGATCGGCTCAGTATTGCACTTTGAACAAAAGGTAGCTCAGTAGCAAATTTCAAGTCACAACAGGCAACTAGCAGCTGTTAGCTAACACTCCCAGAATACGAAGCGAAACGGTCCTTCTAGACGAATTTCAGCTTTGTGAAGGCTTTTTAAAGTGTAGGACGACTCCATATGGGATCTATTATCAGCGTTGCAATTATTGAATACTTGTATTTGAATAAGTTGCCCGGCTTGACCAACAATGTAAAACGAAAATAAAAATATCGACAAACTGTTGGTCAATAAAATAAAATGAAATAATTGAAAATATACAGGGTGGTCCAAAAGTCCGTTGCACCCCACCAAAAGCCCTACAGCATTGGAATTAAGCACCTGGCTCATAAGACTTTGTTTTGTCTCTAAGATGGGGGCCACCCACTGAACTTGTATTGGGGCACCCTACCCCCCACAACCCTCAGATATAAAATTTAACTGTTTTCCTGTGAGAAACAGACGTTTGGTTCCAATTGGGAAAATACGCGCAAGGCCCAGCCAACGTGATGATCGCTGAAAACAGCATGCTACTTGGATAAACGGATACGTTTTATTACATTTTCAATGTAGCCCCCACACCCACATGAGGCTTCTCTGCACGGTGCAGGAAATTGTCCACTGCACCCATCAAATGTTTTACAGCACTGAGATTACACACCTGACACATAGAACCAAAGTTTGTTTCTAAAATGGGGGCCACTGCATGAGCTTACATTGGGGCGCCAGGCCCCCCCCCCCCCCATCAACTCCCAGATACAGAGCTTATCTATGTTCCTTAAACTAAACAGAAAAAAACACCCCTGGGTTGGCAACGTTCAGGCAATACGTTTCAAATAAGTAATACGTCTAAAAAATAATCGATTTTCAATCCCCCCCCCCCCCCCCCCCCGCCTCTGGGGATCAAAAATCATCCATTGACGAACAGGCATAGGTGATAGTGTCTGCGCTCTTTAATTTATGGGAGTTGTCAGGAATCAACTGCCCAACACAGGGGTATTAGTCACGCGTATTGTATGGAACAGAAATAAACTTGGTAACTAGGGGGTTGAGGGGGGGGGGGGGCAGGGTGCCCCAATGTAAGGTCATGCATGCCTCCCCCCAGTTTAGGGTCAAACATTCGTTCTATGTGTCCGGTGTGTAATCTCGGTGCTGTAGAACCTTTGGTCGGTGCACCCGCACCGGACAATTTCCCACACCGTGCAGGTAAGCCCTCATGAGGGCGTGGTAGCTAAAATGTATCAAAACACATCCTGTTTATCTCATTAGCATGCCGTTTTGGGCAATCAGGTTGGCTGGTCATGCACATAATTCACCAATTGGAAACAAACATTAATTACTTATAGGAAGAAAAATAAGTTTTATAACTTGGTGGTGAAGGGGGGGGGGCAGGGCACCCCAATTCAAGCTCATGCAGTGGCCCCCATTTTAGGAACAAACTTTGATTTATGTGTCAGGTGTGTAATATCAGTGCTGTAAAACATTTGATGGGTGTACTGGACAATCTCCTTCACGATGCAGGGAAGCTACATATGGGTGTGGGGGCTCTATTGAAGATGTAATAAAATGCACCCCGTTTATCCAATTAGAATTCCGTTTTCGGCTATCACGTTGTCTGGGCCATGCGCATATTTCCCCAATTGGAACCAAACGTTTATTTCTCACAAGAAAAAAGTTAAATTTTATATCAGGGGGTTGAGGGGGGCAGGGCGCCCCAACGCAAGTTCAATGGGTGGCCCCCATCTTAGGGACAAAACAAACTCCCATGAGTCAGGTGCCTAATTCCAATTCTGTAGGGCTTTTGGTGCAACGGACTTTTGGACTACACTGTATATACTGGTGACAGTTTAAGTCACTGATTTTCATTATATCAGACCGACATAGAAACACCAAAGGCCATCAAACTAAGAAAGCCACGTACTATAAAAACCACAACCAATGATACAAAATTTAGAATAAAGTCACGTAAAGTATGTATACAAGTACAAGTAGTGGGGCAATAGGTCAATACGCAATTAACTTCTCCGAACAAAAATCCGAACGACCTACGGTAACAGTTTTATTTTAAACACCTGCGTAATAATAAATTATACAATGTAGTACATATATTGACTTTTTATTAATTGCAAGGTTAAGTGAAAAAAAAATCAATTCAGACAGCTGCCATATTCAAAACGGAGTTCTACTTTGGAAGCCGGTCGTTGAGCTAGCTGAAGAGGCACTGGATATAAATGGAGGTAAAAACCAACGGCGTCTTTATTCAAGTGCTCAGAGAGCGGTTGTCTTAGACCTAAAAAAAATGTTTTGTCCAATGTTTACGCTGCGAAACATGTATTAAAAGGTTGTAAATTGAAAAAGAAAAGATACCACTTGCTGAAAATTGTAGCGGCTGCCAACAAATAAAAAGAAATCGCGCATTTTTAGCCTTAAAACGTCTGCTATCATAGCAATGGCTCGACTAGAAGTCACCGTTGTTTTTTTATACCTCCACGTGCACCTTGCAGTTAACTGAACGACAGACTTCTGAAGCTAGCTCCACTTGGCGTTATTGTTACTGCTCTATTGCAAAGCTTCCTATATGAATAAGGCTTAACGCTCAGTTTTCACGTAGAATGCCAACCGCGTCGCCCAAGTCCGCCGAAAACTGCCACGAGGGAGCTGAAAGCGCCCGAATCATTTGCATTGATTAGTGTTAACGGGATGCACAAGAACGTGGAAGTCTTCTCATTATTAGATTCACCGGTATTACGTCACTAAAAAAACATTATTTTGAGGCAACAGTGAGTATCCTTGAAGTCTTTGGACGATTTATTGCTATGTCAAACGATCGTTTAACACATTTTTAATGAGAATAGAAAACGCCGTAGCGTATTATACAGTACAATTAACACGTATGTATCTTGGTTCTTCTTCTATTAGAAATTCATGAAATCAAATCTCCAGCGACTTTGTTTTGTCGTCGAGTTGACGAAGCGGTACGTAGCAAGAAGCCATTGCTGTTAAACTTTATGAATTTAGCGTCAATGCAATGTTTTAGTTTAAAATTCGCGGTAAATATATATACCTTACACAGTTCAGTCCGCATGCTAAAGCAGTTCATTTTCGGGGTGTTTGCAGCGCGACTGGTGGCAGAATCAGCGGCTAACTGGACGACACGTCAAATTTCTAACGTTAAGCCTTTAAACATATAAGGAAGCTGTGCCTAATGCAAACTAGCATGGAGTGTAATACGTCACAAAACAGCACAGAGCATTGTTGGGCTCATTCACGTCATCATGAAAATTTGTTTAATTATTTATTTTTTGAGCCGATTGAAACGGAAAGTTAAAAAGTTAGGTAAAGCTGTGTAACAAAGTCATCACAGACTCTCCTAACCATTGAAAGAAGGTGTTGCCACAAAAATGGCTATTGAGGATCTAATCGAAGAATTTGCTGCGACACAAGGAAGAAACAAAACTTTCACGTAAGAAATAAGGAAGCTAAACAGGCTGTCTAACTGTAGGTTAGTTTCACAATTGGGCAAAGTGTGCTTCATTAGTTTAATGATGCACATTAAAAAAAAAATTTCTATGGGATTGGGGGGGCCACACTCTGAACTTCGCAGGGGTTGCACACCAAGTTAGCTACGCCACTGGTTGAAAGCTAAGACGTGATTGGCTGTTAGTCCTAACGAGCTAGCGAAGGGATAGCGATAGCGTTGCTATGGTACGCAAACGAACGACACACAACATATTTCGAAAGAAAGGATTGTTCATGAATTGTTAGGGATTGTTTACAGTAGGAAAATGCGTACTTTTAAAGAAACGAATGCACAAACTTATCGTAACATGTCGGTATTGTAACGTTTTGAAGCAAGTGACTGCTAAGCGGGGAAAAAATCAAATAGCACCGGTGATGTTTTGCATTACATTGCGTAGACCAATGTAAGCTACAGGCAACGAATATCGACTAAAGTGATAATACCACAAAAGCTTTCTAAAGCTACTGAAGTCTTATCACTTGAGGCGGTTGTGATTGGACGAATTTCTGTAATGGAAATTCTCAGCGGTATTTTCCAAGTTCCACGGTACAAAAAAATTCTGTTTAAGTAAACTAGAGCCGCAGTTTTTAACCTTTTGAATATACTGCCCGCAATAATGGATCAGCAAATGCCTTGGCAATATTATTACACGGTTTTTGCCTCAAAGTCTTCTTTTAACAATGTAACGATGCAGGAGTGCAACAATGAAACAAGAACGCAGAGTGCAATATATCCGCCATTGCAGTCCTGAGAACCGATCTCCTGCATTAAAATGATGGATTAGCTCTCAGCACTAAAATGGCGGATGCATTCATGATTACTATAGACTTGCAATACATAATTTTTTTTTAAAGTGAAGAAAGAATTTTTAATTTACGAGCCAGCAACCACACCAAAGTAACGAATTCGTGAATTACAGACTGGCAATTGTAATGGGACAAACCAAAATGAAACAAGCGGCTACAGCGACTGCCTAGTCGCACCGGTCTTCTGTACAGTTCCTCCACTTCCAATGTTGAAGCGCACACCTCTATCATGAACTACAACAGCTATCTCTCTTATACTATAATCTAAAAGCAGTAGCCATCACAATTGCCAGTTAAAAATATGTTAGCCTATTTTACATTTTAGGCGTAATTGTCAGCTTTTAGGCCTAATTTTAACCAGCAGTTTTAATTTCGTAAGTAGCAGCTAACGGAGATATGGATTGTATAGTAAGCCTATTCATTTTTGCAACAAGGTGCGCCTTCAGGCACACAGTTACAGTGTTACAACGTAACGCTCAACGTAGCCTATATAGAGCAGTGGTAGTATAGGGAAGTTACGAGAGAGATACTGTTGATGAAGCCAACAGCGACTCGTACAACTTCACGTATCCATGGTAACATGATTTTAGGCCTTTTTTCATTCTTTAGGCCTAATTTTAAAAAGAACATTTTGCCGGCCCCCAGCCAGGCCGGCTAAAAATGGTTTCTTTTGCTGAAAAGTACAATACCTGTCAATTTTAGCATTGTTGCCTCAACGATGCTGTCACTGCCTTGAGACTTCAGTTCACGACGGCCGCCTCAGCCTCCCTATAAGAATGCAGCCACAGTGGGTTTGGCATCTCATTGTCTCAAGTTGCGTCAAAAGGTAACATCTGAGAGGAGGCAGGGTGGGCCTTAAGGTATTGTACTTTTCAGCAAAAGAAACCATTTTTAGCCGGCCTGGCTGGGCCGGCAAAATGTTCTTTCTTTATGCTGCAAAGTACAATACCTGTCAATTTTAGCATTCACAGGCTGACCTAGTCAAATTAGGTGGCGAGCACCTTTTGGCTCAGTACCCTGGGGTATTGAGGTTGGCGTTGTGGTTTTGCATTGGTAAGACTTGGCGGCGGAGAGGCTTTGAGCCGAACCTAGCAAAAACCTCCTCTATCCTAGCAACCAAAAGTGTTTTTGTTTTTTGTTTTTTTGGAAGAGGGTTTAAAGGGAAGTCCCTTTTTTTTTCTTTTTTTTCTTTAAAGTTGATAGCGGACTTCAAATACTTAAAGGAGAAATGTAGGAGTTTTAACTCTTGCCGGTGGGAGCTTGGATCCTGTTGTGATGATCTTGGGAGCGTGATGGGTTCCAGGTTCGTGAAGGACGGACTAGGAGTAAGTTCTTATGATGGGGTGAGCTTCGGGTGGACGGAATGGAAGGTCAGGGCTCGGAGTCGTTGTAGAGGATTCGGGATGAAAAGCATTGGTTCGTGGTGATGTTTTCATTTATCTTCATGTGACGGGAGAACAAGTTGTTGCCAGAGTAATGGGAGGGGGGGGGGGGGTTTGACTTGAAAGACAAAAAGGTGATTGTGTCATATAAGATTTCCATAAAAGAAATTTTGAAGAGCGGTCTTGGGAGGGTCGAAAGGAAGGTTCGTTTAAAGTTGGATAAGATAGTATGGGTCCCAAGGCCGAGACGGGAATTCGGAATTAGGAGGAAGTAGAGGTCACAGGGTAATTCAGTTGATTTGTGGCCGGAAAGTTGTGTCATGAGAGGGTGCATGGGAATGAACGAGTCAGAGTTGTCGAATTGCCACAAGGAGAAGGAATGAACCTGGAGATCCGTGTCTCGGTGATGTTTACGTGGAACGAGAGGTCTGACGAGTCAAAGCAAGAGTTCGTAGAGGATGAAGGGTTCTTGAGTGGGCCATAAGCGGGGGTGGCAATTACAGGCCTAGAGGGGAAGGATGGTGTAGGAATCCTAGGATCCGAAGGACGGATGTTGAGCAGAGGGTGTCTGAGGCGATTGGGGCGTTTGTACATTGGGCGGACAGATCTAGGGAGAGTAAGTTTAGTGAGAACCCATGGTGCCAGGTGTTGGGGTTCGCAGCGACCCAAGTGGGGTGGTGGGGAGACTGGGTGTGAGGCTAGTTGAGTGACCAGGAGTTGATAAGCCGAAAGGCCTAAGAGGCTGTTGTTTTCAACCCGGAGAGAAGAGATCTGTTGTTGAAGTGAAGAGACTTGAGAACTCAAAAAGTCCACCTGATCCTGTGTGGCGTCGAGAATGGGTTTTACTCTTTCATAGTTTGCCACAAATTGATGCTTGGCTCGTTCATTGAGGCGTAATTTGTTCTTTAAAGTGGTGAAAAGCTTCACATGATTGATTTCGGGTGGAGTCTTTGGGTCACATCTAGGGGGTTGGGCTTGAGAGGATGACGGAATGGCGACAGAGTCTTGGGATCCGGAATTCGGTGGAATGGGGTCAGCCAGGGTGACAATGTGTAAGTTTTTCGTGGGAGAACAAGGTGTCATGGGAACGTCTTCAACCATGGAGTCTTGGATTCCCTGAGGGGGGTGCAGAGTTCTCCCCTAGAGGTGAAGAGGGACTATCAAAACACAGTGACAGGGTGATTGTGGGTGCGGCCTGTTTCACAGGAGATTCTTCTTGAAGAGAGGAGTTCCCGTCAGATGCTTCGGAGGAAGGTGCGGCTGAAGAATGGTCTACAGGCTTCCTCAGCCAGGAGGCGTGGGATGCCAGGGAGCTGCAGGATGATGCAGGCGACGACTTCCCGGGTGTTTCTGGTACAGATCGAAGTGCGTTTTTCTTCAGGATTGACGTCAGCAGTGGAGACGAATCCGGGTGAGAAGTGGGGGAAGGCACGGCAGCCCGCCTTCTTCCGTAAGGCTGAAGCTTGGTGTGATGCGGCGATGAGACGCCCTTCAGTCAATGGGATTGTCACGCAAGTTGGACAAGGTATACTGTAAAAATCACATTTTCGGTGAAATTGGCACACCGTTTTGTGGGGAAAACGGCGTGCCAGGTTGCGTAGACCAGGGCACGTGCATGAACCAGGATCATCGATAATTGGGAGTCTTCCTAGAAACGGGTCCTTCCCGGAAAAACTTTGAGCTTGTTTCATTTACACCATGATGTGGGTGTGAGACAGGTCCCAGAGAACGCTAAGGAAGGGCGATAATGACGTGATCTGAAAGGCGGGAAAAATCAGGAAGCGGAAGTGGAAGCGACAGCAAGTGGAGGGAGCCTCGGTTTGAGGCTATGGCCTTCCAGTCGTGAGAGCGGAAGCGGTGAGATACAGCGACAAAGTGTGGGGACGACAGACTGTCGGGAGGAAGGCACGGAGATACGCTGAACCAGGTGTGTGTGACAGGAGTCGGTTGCCGGAACGAAGGCCGAAAGGGTCGAGAAGATTGGGGATTCTGCAGCACAAGGAAGAGTGGTGTCGGTGACGGACACGTAGGTGTGTGGGATGGTCGTAATTCGAAACGACAACAGTAGTTGTGAGACAGCCCGACGGATTGGTGCGACGAGGGGAGAAGCGACAGATGACATGTCGTGAAGGAGGGTGGCAGTGTCCCATGTGGGGGAAGGCGTACGACAGGCGGCAGCGAAGCTAGGATAAAACAGTACGACATGGCAGATTGGGCGCGCATTCGTGCCGTCGGGAAAATGACGAGCCGTGTTGAGACAGTCAGCGGCGGGAAAGGGACGTATAACCCGTGGGTGTCTCAGCGAAGAGTCGGATGAGGTACCCTCCGTTAAGTAGTGCGACGAGGGCACATAATAACAAGGTCAGACGAGGGGTGTTGAGGTGAACGTCAAAGGGACGTGGTGGTACCAGTACTATCATAGTTGCCTCCAGCGAGGAAGAGGACATCGTGAAGTGAAGGAGTGTAGAGCTTGAGCTCGGCCAGAATGAAGACCAGACGGATGAAGAATGGGGCTCACCCGGGAAAACCACGGCAGGCAGCCACGATGTCATTGTTCGGGCCGTGGTGGAAGGCATCTGGGACGAAGGCCGGACAGATTGGACCAAAAGGTAACGACAAGGGCCATGAAGGTTTCGTTCCGGTGTGCCGAGGGAGCCTGGGCCTCTTCAATCCAAGAGAGCGACGTGAAGAGGCGAGAAGGGGGGGCTCTGTCGTTTGGGCCGGACAAGGGTAGATGAGGGCCTTAGCGGTTCAAGTGTGGAACGAGCGCGGGAAGCAACGGGAGGCCGCGGTGGCGTCATTCCATGTGGGCGACACCGGAAAGCGAGGCATCAGTGTCGTACAGCCTTGACTTGGTTAAGTGGAGAGTTTTGGCAGTTGAAGAGTGGAGCGGTCCTGGGAACAGCTGGAGGGAGCCATGACGACTTCATCCCCTGTGGAAGACACCGGATGGTGAGGTCGTAGTGTCGTATGGGGCAGACCCAGGTTAGAGAGGGCCTTGGCGGGTCTAGAGTGGAGCTATCCCGGGAGGCAACGGGAGGGAACCATGACGACTTCATTCCATGCGAACGACACCGGACACGAGGTGGCAGTGTCGCATGGGCAGACTAGGGTTAGAGAGAACCTAGCCGGTTCTAGGGTGGAGCAATCCCGGAATGTGAACGACACCAGAAGGCGAGGCAGCGACGTAAGGACTCGACTAAGATAGGCGAGAGCCTTAGCGGGTCAAGTGTGGAGCGATCCCGGGAGACAACGGGAGGGAGCCACGACGACTTCATTTCCTTCGGACGACACCAGACGGCGAAAGCAGCAGTGTCGCACGGGACGAACCAGGGTAGGCGAAGACCAGGGCCGTTCAAGAGTGGAGCTATCCCGGGAAGCAATGGGAGGGAGCCACGACGACTTCATTTCCTTCGGACGACATCGGATGGTGAAGGCAGGAGTGTCGCACGGGACCAACCAGGGTAGGCAGAGACCAGGGCCGTTCAAGAATGAGGCGATCTCGGGAAGCAACGGGAGGGAGCCACGACGACTTCAATTCCTTCGGACGACAACGGATGGCGAAGGCAGCAGTGTCGCACGGGACCAAACAGGGTAGGCGAGGAGGGCCGTACAGGAGTGGGGCGATCCCGGGAAGCAACGGGAGGGAGCCACGACGACTTCAATTCCTTCGGACGACACCGGATGGCGAAGGCAGCAGTGTCACACGGGATAAACCAGGGTAGGCGAAGACCAGTAAGGTTGAAGAGTGGAGCGATCCCGGGAAGCAACGGGAGGGAGCCACGACAACTTCAGCCCAAGCAGGTCTTCATCTCAAAGGCGAAGCAGCAGTGACGTATGGACCGGACTAGCCCCCAGGAGAAGCCTGACGACATCGGAGTGGACCATAAGCCTAGGGCTTAACGAGACGAAGGGCGACAGGAGGTACACGAAGCACGGATAGGACAGCAGCCGCATCGGCGGCTTGAGACGGAGATGCCAAACCCACTGTGGCTGCATTCTTATAGGGAGGTTCGCGCATGCGCGATCGGGTGGCTGAGGCGGCCATCGTGAACTGAAGTCTCAAGGCAGTGACAGCATCGTTGAGGCAACAATGCTAAAATTGACAGGTATTTGCAACATAAAGAAATGCAGTTTTAATTTCGTAAGTAGCAGATAGGCCTAATGGAGAATTTGGTTCGACGCTAAGCCTATTCAGTCATGCAACAATGCGACGAGACCATTTTAAACGAAGCCAAAATCCATTTGTTTTTATTGAAGATTTTAATTTAGGATTTTAATTCGACGATCAAATGTTATTATTTAATTTAGTAACATCGAAGAAGTCTATTAGCTATGAGGAAGTAACGATGTTTTAATTTGCCATGTTATTGCTAACGTTGTAAACAATGGTCGTCAATATCAGGTACCGTTGCGAAGTTGAAAACAGCGACGGACGGACGGACGGACAAAGTCGTTGCAATAGTCTTCTCAGCCGGTACGGCTGTACAGAAGACTAAAAATAGTAAAAAATATTAAGCAAGTATTTTTTTTAATGTAATGAACCACAGTAAATTAACGATTGCATTATGCGTTTTAAGACACTAAAAATGCTATTTGGTAATTAAATCGTTTTATAGACTACTTAAAATTCAAAATAACCAGAAAACATGTCTCGTAACTACCATCGTCTTTGTTAGCAGCGTCTTCTGCAGCTGTTTCACCTGGTAAGCCATTATTGTCCGCATTGTCTTCATGATGGTTACTCGATAAGTCAAAAAGATCCTCAAACTCCGTAACTTGTTTTGCCATAACAAAAAAAGGAACACGAAATATGGCTCCGCCTGCAGTAATCACCGAGCGAGAGCACACGCATTCACTGAGGGCGACCAAACGCAGCCAACAATACTCGTCGGACTGAGACAGAGGCGTAACTTCAAAATTTGGGCCCGGAGGCTACTATGCAGTGGAGGGGGGGGGGGGGGGGGGGGGGGGGGGGGGG
>JAHWFP010011847.1:895-12677 GCA_023313725.1 Lithobius niger | reverse complement strand
TTCAAGTCAAATGACGTCACACCTGTTAAGGGCCATTCACCACCCGATTTCTTCGAAATGTATCCAAACGAAGTTCTGGTGGTGAATGGCACTAAATGACTTGACGTCATTTCAAGTCAAGTACGAGTTTTAGTCAGCGTTCAGAATACGGGCCTTATAGTAGCTGGAAGGAAGCGTAGCCCTAGTGAGAGAAAGCGTGGACTCAGTCCCATCTGAAATTGTTGAAAACTTTAGTTTTGGAAACGAAATCAACAGCTGGATGAAACTATGCATATTTAAAACGTAAAGCACAACAGCACTTAAACAGATGCAATTTTCTCAATTTTACATTTGATTATTTCAAATAAAAATCATCAATTTTTATCCGTGTATCGTTTTAACAAGTGAAAATTCAGTCATATAACCCCTTTTTTTACGGCACACTTGACGTTTTCGCTTGTAATATGATTTAAACTTAGCAGTCCAGGTTGTTTCAGTCAGGGGTTGTGACGATTACAATCAAGTGATTATAATAATTGATTATTATAATTGATTATTATTATTATTATGTATTTATTCGACTTTTTTGGCCTAACCCATACAAAAATACACAACCGATATGAAACAACCAAAGTTGGAAAATTAATAGCTGTATTGAAAACCTTAAATCCAAGGAATAACTAAAGAACTGCAACTTATGTACTTTTAGCAGGCAACTATATACAACTGACGGTGACTGCGTTCCTTTAATCGCTTATGTGCGAGAATGTGCCGCATCACCTATACACCTAAACTAACTTTACTAAGTAATATTACTGTGACAATAGTTACTGCAGTGTGCATATAAAAATATATATATTGAAATTTACGCTAGGTTTAACGTTTTACGCTTGGTTTACCTTTTGAACTTTTAAAATACTTAATAGACCTATAGGTACAGTATTGGTATTTTGGCAGTAACAACTAGCGCAGTGACACGACGAAGTATTATTGCATATAACTCTATGCTGGAGCCTTAATGGGTTAGCTGCAAGGGGCACTGCGGAGAACAAACAGAAGGGCGTCATACTGAAGCCGATGCTGTTAAGACTGATTTCTTAGACCTATAAAACGCGCGATTTTTGTTGTTAGAGAAAACAACGTTATTTTAAGCCTAAGAAATCCGCTCTTCCGTTGTTTTTCCCTCCATTTTTATGTAGGGCACCTTGTAGTTATGCCCTCCAAAACCCATACTGGTGCAAATACGCAGGCAAATGTCACTGCTCTATTGAGCAACTCTAGCAACTTTTGACTAGGCCTATGTCATAATATTGTTGTAATCTTACAAGTTATTAATATCTGATAATAATCAAATAATCTTGATTATAATCAAAATAATCTGATTAATTCGATTGTTTTAAAATAATCATGATTATTTCCAACCCTGGTTTCAGTTGGCTTACGAAAATGGACAGATTCTACTCGATGGTGGATATTAATAAAGATTGTAATATCAAGAAAAGCTATCTTATTATTGTCAGGTGTGCCTCCATTGTAAATTTTAGGGAAGGAAGAAGGTTACTGCACTACAAGGAAAGTTCCATTAGAGTGAAAAATGACGGGAGGTTGTCCTCCCGAAACGTACTGTGGTTTTAATTGTGCACGATACTGGCTGTCACTTAATCTTATCTGCTAAAAGTGCTGAAACTTCTCAATCAGTATGGCTCAGCGGTAGGACATTAAGACACCATTAAGACATTGAAAGCTGTAATTGTTGTTCTAACAGAACTGAAAACATGCGTGGTTAATTTCTCCATGGCGCTTGTATTGCTTCCACTGATAAAAGACGGGCTGCACGAATGGGGTTTAAAAAAAGGATTATACTCGAGCGAATTTTTCGTGAATCTTTACGACGTGTTGATTTTGTTTAAGTGTTCCATTCGTTTCACTTGGAGTGTGGGGCAGCAAATAAGCCTCCCTCCAGTTGTGAATGGAAAGTATATGTGTGGACGTTTCCGTTTTATGGCCGTGTCAGTATGACTCAGCGGTAGGACCTCGGCCTTTGATTTCAAAGGTCGTGGGTTCGATTCCCCGCTCAGGCAGTCTGAGACATGTCCAAAGGCAACGTAAATAGGTTTCCATCTGTATTTATTTAACTCTTGTTGTGCCTTTGGCTTTCCGTCTTTAAATAGTAATACAGATATTACTATTCAATAGTAATAAAGGTATTACTAGGTATTCTGCCAATTTCATCCATTTTGAAAAAGTGTGATCGCTTCCTTTATCATTCATACACCAAATCTCACACGTGGTGGCAGAGCTCACCTGGTGCACTCGAAGAGATCCATGTAGGATTCGTTCGCAGAGCAAATATAAGTGCAGCACAGAGAAGAAATCATGTGGGTGAACTGGTTGCGAAAATTATTTTGAATTAAATTTTACAACACAGAGGAAAACACGTATTGTAGCATCATCTCTCGCTTCGGCCAAGTAATTGTAATTTTGAAAAATAAATTATATGTATGCTATAGTTAACTTCATTTTGACACATTTAAAAGAATACATTTTTTCTTTATTTACAGCGTAAACCACAGTTTACAATTTAACGATCAAATGTTAAGAGAATAAACGCTTTATTTACAACATGTACTTCAGTGTAACGAACACTGGCAATAAATAATCCATGGTTTCTTCTGACCCTGACATCCAGTTCAGTTACCAAGTTGGTTGATTTACTGGGGTGATTGGAGCTCCAGCCCAAGGCTATCGGCCCTGAACATCACCCGGTTCCGTTAGTCTGCTGTCCACCATTTAGAGTTGGGATTTGAGGAGGCGGAGGAACAGAGAAGTTTCCTCCTGTGCTCACGACGTTGTAGTTGTAGTTGACGTAAGTTTGGCTTGAACCTTGACCCAAAGCAGTAGATGCCAGACATAAAGCAATCAGTAAGAAAACTCGTACGTGGACTTGGGCCATTTTGTATAATAAGATGGACGAAGTTGATCTGAAATGGAAATAAAAATTTAGCGTACAGCCAAGAAGATAAACAGCGCACCAGCAGAATGTTAACGCAAAATCAAAGAGTCTATAGGGCAGTGACACGACGTAGTATTATTGTGGATAACTCTACGGTGGAGCCAGTAACTGGGTTAGCTGCAAGGAGCACTTGAGGGAGAAAGGAAGATGGTCTTATTGAAGCCAATGCTATAAGACTGGATTTCTTAAGCCTATAACGCGCGATTTTTGTTGTTGGAGAAAACAACGTTCTTTTAAGCCTAAGAAATCCTCTCTCAAAGCACTGTCTTGACTAGAAGTGCCGTTTTTTCCGTTACATTTTAATCTAGTGCACCTTGTAGCTATTACCTCCAAATGGTGTCTCGTATCCGATATGGCGTCACTTGACGCTGCTCTATAATACAGCCTCAGCCTCACTTTAAAATGTAATGATTCAGCGCTATTAAAGGTAGGTTGCCACCACCAGAAAAGCTAAAGAATCTACCGTGGTGCCATCTAGCGACCGCGATATCATTAACCTTTACAGCTTGCTCCCAGGTGCATGAGAACGCTCCAAATTTTCACTCATTGTTGAAGTAGGCAAGTGGCTTTTTGGTTTCGTTTAAAAGTAATGTTTTTATGCGTTCATTCGCCTGCTGCAAGCAAGTGCTAGACAGCACTCGATGGTATTTCTTTCTTTAAAATTTCAGTCGGTGGCACCTTCCTTTAAGTTGTTTGGTGATGTTTGTTCTCATTAGCGAAAATAGAACTATAGTTCTGTACTAGTGGGTGTGCAGGCGGTGAACTGCACTACGAGCCAAGATTGGAAAGGAAGTGATAGACAACTACTCAACTCAATACTCAGAAACTCATGATTTTATTAGGCTTTAGACTATCTATCCGTCGGATAGTCTAATGCCTAATAAAAATCATGAGTTTCTGAGTATTGAATAGAGCAATCGTCCATCTCTTCCATTCCTTTTTAACGGTGGTTCAACCTAACTCCTATTATGTTTCAACCAAAAGGTTTAAATGGCCGTGAAATACAACAATAAAATCGTAAGTGAACCCATGTTTTGTACCCATGTTTTTTTTCCGAGAAGAAGAGGAAGGTATCTCGCTTTACATGAGGCTCTCACACAATCAAGCTAGCCTACTAGACGGCACAGTGGAAAATAATTGTAAGGCAATCGCTAAATAAAAAAGGATGCAAACTTATTTTTACGTTGCTTTTCAGATTTAAATTTCAGACAGAGTGAGCGGGAAAATTGACCCAGCACTTGCCAAAGACCGAAGTTGTAGCACTAAGGCATACCGACACAGCCCAGTATGGCGCAGTATGGCCCCATGTCGGTATGAACTTCGATAGAACTTCGTGCTTTGGTTTCAAGAGTCGTGGGTTCAATTCCACGCTCAGGCAGTCTGTCATTTAAGTCCAAAAGGCAGCGTAAATAGGTTTTCGTCCATATTTATCTAACACTTCTCTAGCCCGTTTGGCTTTCCGTCCTGTTTTTTAGGCAATCGTTAAACACCACCAATCCAAAACAAAACAAACTAAAACAATACAACAATACCAATATTACGAGCACAAAAAATTACTATCTGGATACACACTAGGATATCGCAACCATACTGCCACTAACGTCCTCCACCGATTGTTAACGAATATAAATGTGAAGGCGACGCCATGGCGCAGTGTCTGTTTGACAACGTTTTTCTTAACTGAGAGTAACATTTTGCAGCACGGTGTCCGAAAATCGGAATCTATACATGATGGTGACAAAACTTAGTTCCCAGGCATATCGCAAGCTTTGTGATATGCCACTGGTTACCCCGAGTAGGCACAGCAGCGTCGTCGTCTCCAAATCGACTGAACAGCTGTTCGAATCCCACTTGTAGTTAATTCGACACCCAAAAAGATTTGAGGAAATAATTGTTCAATGGGGTAATTGGTTCTCGACATCGTAGTTTTATCTAGATAATATCAGATGTGGCATAAAGGTGTGCAGGATAATTTTGCCTTCAAAATTCCTCCCTTGTTCCACCACTCGGTCCGATTTGCGATTCTACGCGGTTATCGAACGAGTGACAGTTTTTACTTTTGCGGAAAACGTACCCAACCTAATAAATATATGTGAAAAATATTACTTGTACTGCGATTAGTCTAAGCATCTGTAAATCGGCAAGTATAACGTTTAACGACCTTGAAGCTAGGGAGGAGTTATTTTTCTCAAGCTAAGGACGACTGGCGAAGAAATTGCGTGCCATGCCCTACCGTTAAGGTAATTGAATTCTCCTTCATGCTCCCCACTTCTCGTTCTGAGTTGCGATTGTTCGTCGCTACTTACTGAACGACTGACGGATTTTACTTTTGTAGAAAACGTACATTAAAAATTATGCTGTGTGGGGGTTTTTACCATATAAATATGGGTGAAACATCTCTCTTGTCTTACGATTAGTCCAAGTACGCTTAAATTCGCCAGCAGTAACGTTTAACGACCTTGGAAGCTAGGAACGCATTCCGTTTCTCAAGCCAAGGCCGACTGGGAAAGAAGCTGCGTGCCTTGCTTACCGACAGAATGTAAGTTCTTATGCGTGACAGGAAGTGAACATCATATCTTATCATTGCTTTGGTACAATTAGACTCTGGTGGTGCTTACGGTAATTAACCACCCTAGAGCCAAAAGCGACATCCTCAGCTTCCCTCCTATACGGCCTAGTGATATGCGGAGCAACACGAAGTGAGAGTAATGTCAGGGGTATTCTCAAGGCCTACGGACGTATTTGCATTTATAAGTTCCTGTTGATAGAGGCTACCTAACTACTAGTGCACGCCAAACCAACGTTCATTCCCACAGAACAAATAACCACCCATAGCGAACTAGTGGGAAAGTTTACAGAGCACAAACTTTCCACGAAGCTGCAGAGGGTGATAGAAACTCATGCACGATGGTTTGAAACATGCAAGGCCCGGAAATGGCGCGGACGGGCATTTCATTTCAAGGGTTGGCTCCATTTTCAAAGGATTAAAAAAAAACACAAAAACTCACAAAATCAACATTCAGTTCGCCGTTTTGGGGAGATTTTTGTGTGCTTTTGAATCCTTTGAAAATGGAGCCAATTGAAATGCTGTGAAATAATAGGTAAATAATAGGAAAGGGGTAGTAAAAGGTTCCACAGAAACCGCGAAAAAGAAGGTCCCTAGGAAAAATGTCCACAAAACTTAGTGTGCCCTTTTAATTAAAGTTGCTCCTGCCCTCTCAGGGATCTACGCAAGCATGCTATTTATTGCCAGTAGCCATCAATAATTGCGCGTGGTGTGGGTAGGGGTGGCACGATAATCGATAATTCGGTAAGATTGTTCGTTGATTATCGTATCGCACTTGTTCTGATTTATCGAATTATCGAGCAAACCCTGATGCTTGAATGTCAAATCTCGGGAACCGTAATAGCTAGAAACAAGTGGTTTGCGAAATTACAAAGGCTCTCCAACCAAGTCTACAAAACTGCTGCTAGCCACCTTTGCTGATTGGAGAGTCAGTGTAATTCAAACAATAGGGGAGTGACACAACGTAGTATTATTGTATATAACTCTATGCTGGAGCCAGTAACAGGGTTAGCTGCAAGGGTTACTGGAGGGGGAAAAGAAGGGCCGTTTAAGCCAATGCTGTTAGAGCGGATTTCTTAGGCCTATAACGCGCGATTTTTGTCGATTTGTTGGTAGTTGCTGACATTTTTAAGCAAGTGGAATCTTTTCTTTTCCGATTACAACCTATAGCAGCATAAGGGATTGGAGAAAACAACGTTTTTTTAAGCCTATGAAATCCGCTCTCAAAGCACTGCCTTGACTAGTAGTGCCGTTGTTTAACCCTCCATTTTAATCTAGTGCCCCTTGCAACTATCTCTCTTGTAGCCAATATGTGGTCACATAACGCTGCTCTATATCTTAGTATTAAGTAGCAGCACAACTGTTAAATCGTTTCTACATGGTGAGGAAGTAATGAACAATGGTGAGTGAATTTTCATGCCAACTGGCCAAACGGCGACTGCCACACGATTCTTCGTGGCGTGTGCAGACTATGGTGGGCCCCTGGCACAGTAGCATGGCGGGGGGGGGGGGCCCCAAAAATTAACGTGCCGCTGAGTGGGGGGTTCGGTGGGGGGGGGATACCCCCCACAAGTTAAGAAATTTTTGAAAATCCACAATAAAATTATGCAGAATGCTTAATTTTGGACCCCATTCAGCAATGGTTTAAGATTTTGCTTGCATTTGATGGGTGGGTCCCTGGCACTCCTGGCACCCCAATGCATGTGGGCCCCTGGCACCTGCCAGTCTGACTCTATGGTGTACATGCCACTGATTCTCATATGTGTGAAGATTGCATTGTAGGCTTTGACCAAGGTTTTTTAATTAACAAGATTAAAAATGGTAATCCCTGACTAAAAATTTGTTTTATCGAGCTATTACCGATTATCGCAATAATTTAAAAATATTACCGTGATAAAAAAAAATGTGTATCGTGCCATCCCTAGGTGTGGGGCAGCCCTAATTCGTGCTTTAGTGAAATTCAACAATTTTTTTATGAAACAATTTGAAAACATGACGTTATACGACCTTGAAAGAGAAAAGGAGACGTTTGCATAAAGTAATCAATCTCCTCAATACGGGCTGATAATTCTTTTTAATCAGAAAAATCGCAATGCGATTATGCAGGAAATAGAGAATGACAAAATTCAATGTGTTGCAAATTAAAAACGGGAAAGCCAAAGGCTCACAAGGAATAATTAAATACAGATGCAAACCTATTGCCTTTGCAAACGTTGCCTTTTGGACTTATATGTCAGACTGCCTGAGCGGGGAATCGAACCGAGGACTTTTGAAACCAAAGGTCGAGGTCCTACCACTGAGCCATACTGACACGGCCGGGGAAACGTCCATAGGCAGCATTTAACACGTGAATATATACATATAAACATACACTTTACGATAGCCACTGGCGGGACGCTTATTTGCCGCACCATCCTCCGCGTGAAACGAATGGAACACTACAAAGGCCGTGTCAGTACGGCTCAGTGGTAGGACCTCGGCCTTTGGTTTCAAAGGTCCTGGGTTCGGTTCCCCGCTCAGGTAGTCTGACATATAAGTCCAAAAGGCAACGTAAATAGGTTTGCATCTGTATTGAGTTGTTGCAAGTTAGGTTAGTAGTGAAAATGAACAAGTTAATACTTACCAACAAATCTCCTTGGTCTTGAAAAGGAACAGTTTGCTTTGCTGCTCGGCTTTTGAACTGCCGTCACTTTTATACACGATTTCAGATCCTGAACGGCTGGGTGGGGATGCACACGCACGCGCATCCCGTTCAATAGTAGCCGAGTTCATGAAAAGTCTGAGTCATAGTACAGTGACAGTTCATTACGTACATCATATATAACACGCGGATGTGTATTCGCTTACGACGTATTGATTTGATTTCGCATCCGTGCATCAGAACGTGCCAAAACGGGACGGGAGGTTCTTTCCATTGATTTTATTTAATTTTTTTTATGCTTTATATCCTGATTCTTTCCAAAAGGACTCCGACTCTTAACACACTGCTATTTTTATTTGTTAAGTATATATATAACAAAACAATATATCAAAACAACCAGCACCAGCCGGTAAACCAGGATCAACTGTGACAGATTTTTCTATCCCAGAATCAGAACTGAATCTTGAAAAAAAAATAATATCAAAAAGTGCACACAGAACAAACTGAAGTGCAAACAATTATTCTTAAGAAAATAAGCTGTTTAGCCCGACAAAATGGACGCATTTATAGTTTGTTCCTACTATAGTTTGTTCCACATTATGTTTTCAGAAAACTGTCTGGATGACGACTCGGTTCCTTGCACTAAAAGTGAAAAAACGTGTGGATATCACATTTGTAGACTCAACAAAGTTACTGTTAAAGTTTACGAATGGGATGTTTACGGGTTTTTTGCACTCGTAGTGGAAAAAACGTGGCGTTATCCAGTCAATTTTCTGAAAGCATAATGTGGAACAAAGTATAGTATTGGGTGAGAAATATTCATTGGCCTGAAAGCTTAACTGCGTGGTGTTTCGTGGTGTTTGAAGCACCGTTTGCAACATTAGGACGGTTTGCTCGCTCATGTGTCTTGCGGAAAGCGAGTATCCCATCTGTGTATTTTTGCGCACACTGGCTAACAAACGCTGATTTTCGTTCGCTTCGCTAGCTCAATCAGCGCATCCCCTGAACCGAACTCCATGCACTTTACATTCCACCGGAAATGTAAAGTGCATGGAAATTACAAAGTCCAAACCATTAGCTCGCGACTTTTCCCTATTTTTTCTGGGCGAGGCAGCGAGTAAATAGTGGTTTAAATACTTAACCGAGTTTCACTAATCTTTTACTGTTAATCATCTACAACGACAGAACCTTTAGCCAGTGGTTAATGCCACATTCAGCGTGGTCTGGCTTTATCCGGCGTCACCCAGCGCGACCCGGACCCGTCTCCAGACTGCATGGGTTCGAGTATGCTGTTATCTTTTTCGTTTTACTGGATTCTGGCTCGAATGCGTTAAATGGTGTCTAATATCATGAAGCATAGTTTCGCACATTTCAGGTACTTAGGGAAAAATAATAATGCGGCACAAAAGCTTAAATTGTGGCAAAATTGAGAGCAATGACCCACCTGACAAAAATTAACTTGTGTAGGAATGTCAGCTAAGTGGCTTTCAATGCAAAATTTGACCCTCAATAACGTTGCGAATAGTTCGGCTCTTCAAAGGAGTGACATCAACACACCAAAACATTCGCCAAGTTAATCGCACCTACTAATACTTTGGACGTTAAATGAAAACTTGAACATTGCTACCGAAAGTATCAATGTTCTAGTTTTATTTAACCTTCGAACTATTCGTCGGTGCGATTAACTTGGCGAATGTTTTGGTGTATTGATATCACTCCTTTGAAGGGCTAAACCATTCGGAACTTGACAGTCCCTTTTACCAGTTTTTGTTTTTGTTTCAGGTACTTGAGAAAAAATAATAATGCGGTACAAAAGCTTAAATTGCGGTAAAATGGAGAGCAATGACCTACCTGACAAAAATTAACTCGTGTAGGAAGGTCAACAAAGCTGCTTTCAATGCAAATCTGACCCTCAATAACGTTGCAAATAGCTACTTCTAGTCCACTCATCCCCGATGTTAATTTCCATAGGGTGATTATTCATCGACACCGAGATAACGGGAAGGCTTCCCGCTATGAAATTGGACGAATGGCTGCAGTACGATACGAACTGCGTACCCTTTATTACAGCCTGGGGGTGAAACGGGAGTAGTGTGGGATGGCGCGTAAGTACGAAAGTATTGTTATATTCATTGTTAGAATTGTAAGCATCGTCTCTGATTGGATGCCCAAAGTTCGGACAATGACAACGTGTATACTGACGTGCGTAGCTAGACACATGCTAGTGTATCGTCACAAATCTAAACAACGTCGCCAAAGAAATTGTGTCTATGTCCAATTTATGAAAAACAAACAAAATATCCAAATAATGCCATAAGCTGATACAAAGGCCACCAAGTTGAGACTGGTATAGCCTTACAAAGGAATAATATGAACTGAAAAAAAAAATTTAAACAAAACTAAAACTGGTAAAATGGAACACCAAGTTTCGAATGGTTCGGCCCTTCAAAGGAGTGATATCAACACACCAAAACATTCGCCAACTTAATCGCACTGACTAATACTTTGGACGTTAAATGGAAACTTGAACATTGCTACCGAAAGTAGCAATGTTCTATAGTTTTATTTAACCTTCGAACTATTATTCGGTGCGATTAACTTGCGAATGTTTTGGTGTGTTGATATTACTCCTTTGAAGGGCCGAACCATTCGAAACTTGGTGTTTCTTTTTACCAGTTTTGGTTTTTGGTATGATGCTTACTCCATCCCAGCTCTAACAATATTTTTGTAAGCTGCGAGATTTGTAGCAGGCTTAAACGCCCGAAGGATCGTCCTTAAAAAACGAAGTTGCTTCCCTGTTCGATTTGCAATATCGCTGATGGGACTACCCCAATTGAGAGAACTGTTTAAAGTGACACCTAGTCCCACTATGTAGTCCACCACAATAGGATTTTGCCCCATACCAAAAGACATGACAGATGAAACTACAGCAGTTTCTTTATTTTTCATTGTTTTATTATTTTTTTTTATCTTTATGAAGATTGACAATTGGTATTGGCCAAGCTTTAAGATACGATACATTATTTTATTATTTTTAAAGAAACATTGACAACGTTACCCGGCTTTTCCTTCCACTTGTCCCTCACGTTTGGCGATGCCATCGGGGACCAACGGGAACCATTGTGTCCCTGGTAGGTCTAACCTTGGTGGTAAGGCATTCGTGACCCGAACCCCATACCATCAACCCTTCCTCTGCAGCCGAGCCATCGTCCTTGTTTTAAACTTTTAACTGTTTAACTTTTATAGTGTATAATTTTTTAGTTTTAACATCGGACGGCAGTCAGTGACCACCCAGTCCTTGTCGCTCCGGTTGCGTTTGCAACGAACCTATATTATTGTTATTATATTATGACTAGAATATTAGAATATTAGAATATTCTAGAATATTAGGGGCCGCACGCAAGTGACATCACGCAAATTTTGTCCTTTTTTACCCTTCTCCCCCTTCACATTTTATCTACGCAACCTCCCTAGAAAATTACGTTACAAATATCGCCCCCCCCCCCCCCTCCACACACACACACACATACACCCGTACCGATGACGATGGAACAATTCGGGAAAGTTCTTCCTCTAGTTGTAA
>JAHWFP010011843.1:642-11997 GCA_023313725.1 Lithobius niger | reverse complement strand
TTGGTATATTTGACAGGAACATGCGGGACAACACTATGACCACTTGCAGGTACATTTTGATAATCCTGTACACCAACACTGTGGCCACGTTTGGGTTGGTCTGGATAAGCTTGAAGATCAACACTGCGGCCACTTGAAAGTATTTTAATTTGATGAAGCCCATTGATCACCACTGTGGCCACTTGTAGGTACATTTTGGTAAGGTTGTAGATCAACACTGTGTCTCTTTGAAAACACACTTGCGTGTAGATCGGCACTGGGGCCACTTGTAGGTACATTTGGATAATCGTGTAGGTCAACACTGTGACCACTTGAAGGTACGTTTGGATAAGCTTGTTCATCGGCACTGCGTCCGCTTGCAGCTGGATAAGCCTGAAAATCAATACTGAGGCCACTCGCTGACACATTTGACGGAATCATAGACTCAAAACTACGCCGAGTCAATACAGATGTACCTGGTGGCAGTACAGGCGGTAAATTATCCCCATCATCGATATCATCATATGGTTTTGGTAATGGAAATGGTGATAGTGATTCTGATGAACAGCAAGCTGTACAACCACAAAACAAAGCCGTACGACTGTGTTGCTCACGTGCCTTACGAGCCCCCACAGGCAAGAAAGCAGGTAGACTTGTTGGAATTTCAAGTGGTGTAAGTGTTCTTGCTGTAAATATTAGTTGCGATGAACGAGGTGATTTCGTCGATGAAGGCTTTGTCGGAGCACTGGCTGGGGAGTCCAATGCAGATCGTCCCATTTGCATTTGAGAGTGTTGGGTTTGGGAGCGTTGGATTTGGCGGTGTTGGACTTGCATTGGTTGATTTTGCTGCAGCGGTGATGGTTTGGAATCTGACAGATGCGACTTACGATAATTTGGAGGGTACTTTTCAGGGAACAAATATTGGTTCCCCCGTCCAGAGAACCGGCCTTGAACATTCCTTCGAAACTTTACGTTAGGCAGCGCACCTGCTGTTTCTAGTGTGGGCACTGATTGACCTTTTACTGAAATTTCTGGATAGTAACAGTGACACGTCTTAGTTAAAATGACATACTGAGTGACCACAGGATTATGAAAGTTACTGGTTTTGGCACATAGTTGCGCACAGTGAGTCCTTTCAATGTACTGTACTGATTCAGCTTCTGATAATGATTTTTTACTCAACTGAGAAAGAACCAAATCTGAAAAAAATATCAAAGCAAACTGAGGATGAGATTTCACTAAATCAGCGAAGCATAACAGACTGTGAAAAACTTAGAACCTTATGATTCCTGAACATAGAAAACAAATGTAGAAACTAAAAATCTGTTCACCGAGTTCCATTGAACAAACCAAGGGTGCCATGCCATGCTCATATTTTCCTGACGACAGTCGTCATGAAATTTTTAGGGTGGGGGAGGGAGAGATTTTTTGGCCATTCTAGCAGTAATAATTAGATAAAAAATAGATAACATTCACTCATTAAAAAATAGATATGCTATAAACGTACAAATAAATGCTAGAATATAAAATTTATTTAAAACACCGTACATAGGTAATAGTTATTGGTGAGATTTTCATCAATAAATAATTTATACCACGATTGGGACGTCAAGTTAACTCGTATTTAATTAAAACGTGTTTGCGTTTTGCGAAAATTGCTTCAATCAGTATCTCGATATGAATGAAGGTCATCCCATTTTAGTTTGTAGAGGGGGAAGTGACTGATATACGGACGAGTCCTTTGGCTCAATTTTGTGGTGGTGGGGTGGGGGGGGGGAGTTAGACAGGCGATTCGGTGGCAAGGTTTCACGGTGGAAGCTCGCTCGTGTTTATGGATGCTTTTTGGAGCGAATAATTCGATATGTGAGGCAGCAGGGATAAAATGACATTCGGGATAGGTTATTCATTCATTTTGTGCGTTTGTAGTTTGAGAATTGTTTTAAAGTTACGGTAATAGACTAATAGGTGTATCAGTATGAATGAAGGTCATTCCATTTTAGTTTATGGAGGTGGAGGAAAGGGAGTTAGACGGAGTCAATAAACTTAGGTATGGGCTAGATATGTGAGAGTTAGCAGGTAGAAGATTTCATTCAGGACTTCCTGGGAAGTGAGACAGTGGTGGTCTCACTGATCGCATGATTCGGAAGTACAAATTTTGAAAGGCATTTCAAACGAAGATATTATTAACAAATTGCTAGGGATATCCTAGCAAAATTGTCCCTCTCTGGTCCGAGGTAACCTTAGCAGCCAAATAGGACGTTAATTCAACAGTTTCACCGAAACCCATATCACCTGCAGCCATTTCACAGAAAAGCACATTTCACTGACAGCCATTCCACAGACAAGGACAATTCCACGAAAGCCATTTCACTGACAGAATCAGTAGCGTTCACTGCACAGACATCCGAGAGGACAGGGGCAACTTTGGAAAAAAATGGCATGATATGTTTTGGCGGATATTTTATTTTTGCTGTCTCTGTTTACCCTTTTCTGCCATTTTCAGCCTTTTTTGCCCCCTTAGGCGTTTTCTGATTCAAGCTGATTCAAACATTGCAAATAAAATGTTTGGACAAGCATGAGTTTGTTGCACTCATATTTTTTTTAGCCTAGTGATAAACAACTAATGGTCCTTGAAGCACACCATACCTGAAACAACAGCTTCAATGACTAGGTACTGTACGTTAGTAATTTGGTCTTTCTGAGGATTACTCACTACTAAAGCAAACCAAGCAATGATGAGCAGCCATTGGCTGCTTGGGACGAGAATCATCTTGCCCACTGCCAATTTGGATACCTAGAAATAAAAAAAAAAACCACATTATATTAACAGGAGGGGAAAAAATACGTTAGATGCAGTAAAAATCAAAGAGGCTGACTTCCTATTGGCAATCTGGGAAGTCCCCAAAAAATTTACTGGGTAGTCAGCCTCTTTCAAATAAAAAAAAAGAATTTGTCTTAGTGCTTGTGCAATTCTGTTGGTGAGTCGGCCTCTTTGAAGGAGTAAATGTTGTAGTGCTTGTGTGTTTCTACTGTAAGTTCCGTCATTGAAGAAATAAATGTTCTGGGGAGTTGAACGTTTTTCAAAATGAGTAAATGTCTTAGTGCTTGTGTGATTCCGCTGAGGTATCGACCTCTTTCAAAAAGAAGTAAAGGTCTTAATTCTTGTGCAATTCTACTGATGAGTCGGCCTTTTTGAAGGAATAAATGTCTCAGTGTTTGTGCGATTCTGCTGGGGAGCTGCGTCCTTTGAAAAAGTAGTAAAGGTGTTAGTGCGATTTTACTAGGGAGTCGGCCTCTGTGAAGGAATAAATGTCTCTGCTTGTTTGATTCTACTGGAGATCGAATCAGCATCTTTCAAGTAATAAAGGTCTTAGTGCGTGTGTGATTCTACTCGGGAGTCTGCCTCTTTGAAGCAGCAAATGTCTCAGTGCTTGTTATATTCTACTGGGGAATCGATCTCTTTAAATGATTAAATGTCTTACTGCTTGTGTGATTCTACTCGGGAGTCGGCCTCTTTGAAGCAGCAAATGTCTCGGTGCTTGTTATATTCTACTGGGGAATCGATCTCTTTAAATGATTAAATGTCTTACTGCTTGTGTGATTCTACTCGGGAGTCTGCCTCTTTGAAGCAGCAAATGTCTCAGTGCTTGTTATATTCTACTGGGGAATCGATCTCTTTAAATGATTAAATGTCTTACTGCTTGTGTGATTCTACTCGGGAGTCGGCCTCTTTGAAGCAACAAATGTCTCAGTGCTTGTTATATTCTACTGGGGAATCGGTCTCTTTGAATGATTAAATGTCTTAGTGCTTGTGTGATTCTACTCGGGAGTCTGCCTCTTTGAAGCAACAAATGTCTCAGTGCTTGTTATATTCTACTGGGAAATCGGTCTCTTTGAATGATTAAATGTCTTAGTGCTTGTGTGATTCTACTCGGCAGTCGGCCTCTATGAAAAACGAGTGAAGGTATTAGTTCTTTTGCGATTCTGCTAGGGAGTCGGTCTATTTGAAGGAATAGATGTCTCGGTGCTTGTTAGATTCTACTGGGGAGTCGGCTTCTTTGAATGATAATGTCCCAGTGCTTATGCGATTCTAGTGGGGAGTCGGCCTCTTTGAATGATAATGTCCTAGTGCTTATGCGATTCTAGTGGGGAGTCTGCCTCTTTGAATGATATTGTCCCAGTGCTTATGCGATTCTAGTGGGGAGTCTGTCTCTTTGAATGATAATGTCCTAGTGCTTATGTGATTCTAGTGGGGAGTCTGCTTCTTTTAAGGATAATGTCCCAGTGCTTATGCGATTCTAGTGGGGAGTCGGCCTCTTTGAATGATTTTGTTCCAGTGCTTATGCGATTCTAGTGGGGAGTCTGTTTCTTTGAATGATAATGTCCTAGAGTCCGGCCACTGAAAGAATGACTCGGCGTTCGTCGAATATCGCGCTTTTTTGCCAGTAGGATACGTGCACCTTGCCAACAGCGAGTTCAATCGAGCCCAGACATGGCGTCGAATTTGACTCCGTTAGCGAAGCGCGGTAAAACTTAACACAGTCAAGCTCTGGAGATGTTTAAAACGTCGTCTAGTATTTCGAATCCAGGGTGAGTGAATTTGGAGAGTACAGAACTAACACGCAATCCTGAAAGTGTGCGGTGGATGCTACTGGAGTGTTGTAACGTTTTGCTAAATTGCTACACGTCTCATGCAAGGCGCGTTAAGCCTATAGCTTTTCCGGGCAAGTGGTGTAGAGACGCCGGGGGAAAAAAAAGACTTACGTCTATCACCCATTTCGCAGCTCAATTTTTTCGACACGGCAATAAGACGTATTATTGTAGACATGCGTACTAATAAACAACACCCTATTGTTAAGAAAGGGTCGGCAGAGCAAAGGAATGCTTGTGGTTTGCTGGAAAAAAGATAGCCGTCTTGTTAGAAGTCTTGGTAAATAAAAATTAAAAATCCATTGTGCTCTTATTTGTGTTATTTCCCAGCTGCTGATTACACTATACTGTATTACAAACTAAATTGACAAATTGGCATGAGGATTGGTGGGGGGGGGGGCGAAGCGCACCTAGTTTTCCATATTTTTATGGTAGTAATCGGCGATATACAGCAATTAAAGTAAGGGGCGGTGATAACGATGCACCGATTCCTTGTTTCGTGCTACGATTCAAAATGTTTGTCAACAGAGCAAATCATTGAAAGAAGATACGTGCAACACTACAGAGTTAACGTCTGGATACAAGACATCTCACGAAATGATTGGGAGTGGACAAAACAGATGTTGATTTGCAGCTCCACTTTGTTCTACGTATGTAAACAAATGAGAGGTCAACGAGAGAGTTTGACAACTATCACTGTCAATGTATTTGTTTTCCCCGTTTATCTAGGATTTGCACACGTTTCAAGGTAACACGTGTAAATTTATTGTAAACTATTTTCAACTCGCCAGGCTTTTGTTATCGAAAGTAATAGAACACTGCCGAAATCACGAGACGGCTAGCCGATTTAACAGTTGCCGTACGCAGTCCAACAGTTTTTCGTATTAGGTATAGTATGCTTATTTTAGACATGTGGAGCTCGTCTTATTCTTCATTTGTCATATTTTACTTTACTTATTTAAATTTTAGTTATTTAATTTTTTTTTATTAAATAATATTTCACTATTATTTTATTTGTTTGGATTTTGGGCAGCTGAATTTGGATGGCTTGCCTGCGTAACTTGTTGTTGCCTGGCAACCATAGGGGAGGATGAATGATGCTTTAAGCGAGAGCGACGTTTATATTTTCAGTAACGAACCTTGTTTTTAAGTGTATATCGTTTTTAAAAGTACTTCTAGTGGAACAAACATTTTCTCACTTCACTATGTTATGAGAGGAACCACAAATTATCTTTCGTTACTGCTAAAATTGTTTTATGTGTTGACGTAGCCATAACAACGTCTCAAAACGATCATTCCAATTGAATTCATTGCTAATGCACGGACCACCTCGATCCGATCGTGTACGTAGCGCTGCCAAACCATGGAAGAATCCTTGGTAACGGGTAATGAATGGCCAAGAGTGCACCTTGCATGCACCTAAAACAAGCAAGCGAGGTCACGACTTAAACAATCGATGATAATACCAAGTCATTCTCTTAGTGGCCCTACTATAGTGCTTATGCGATTCTAGTGGGGAGTCGGCCTTTTTGAATGATAATGTCCCAGTGCTTATGCGAGTCTAGTGGGGAATCTGCCTCTTTGAATTATAATGTCCCAGTACTAATGCGATTCTAGTGGGGAGTCGGCCTCTTTGATTTTACAAAAAAACTTATTAGTATTCGTTTCGAAATTTTAAGTACCAAATTATATGAGTGGGCTGCAACTAACACAGCACCTTGATGCTGCCCATTGTTTTTACTAGGCTGCGAAAAAAAATTTTGTTTCAGGTTTTTACAGGTGCAGGTGTGATGGTACAACCGCTGCACCGCAATGTAGCATAAAAAATAAAAGTTAGAGAAAATATAAATTCGTCCTACTTTTTTCCTTTTTATGGAAGACCATACCGAACCAAAGACCAACAAAATGCTTAGTAAAATTACTCACTAGTCTTTTCGAAATTGTGAAGATAGCTTTCGACATTATGTTTTTGTTTCAGTTCCTGCACTTTTTCTTTTCATTTGGGTAACGTAATTGATATTGGCTCTAAAATAATATTTTTTTGTTAGTAGCTAACTCTCTCTAACGGTAGGGATAACAGTTAGGAGGTAATCCCTTTCTCTGAGGGGAGTTGAGGGGTAAATGAATCTGGTGCTCTCACTTCGGAGGTATGTTGGGAGGGAAGACGATTTACCCCATAGGCCCGGGGCAAACTTTTGATTGGCAGTAACAAACCCGAGCGGTAAATAATTGGTGATACCAAGGAAGAGGTAGCCCATTTCGAAGGATGAATGGGCGTAAATATACCTCCAAGCTCCAGGTAAAATTACCCCGTCCAAGACCGAGGGGTAATTTGAGAGGCAATGGGCAAAATGCTATTTGCATAACATGAATTCACTGCAGCACAGTGAAGGCAGGTGGTGCCTTGCGTCCGTGGTGATTCCACATCCCCAAGAGGTCAGATCTCTTCGCATAGCTATCCATCATTCCTCTGTTTGCTCACCACACAAAACATTGATGATGTAGTAGATATCCGTGAGTCCTTGTCGATTTAACGGCTATAATTGCTCACGAGCAAGAAACGGCTAGTCCACTATCGAGGGGGTGGGGGGGAAACACGAGTGGGCGAAGCCCACGAGTTTTTCCCCTCACCCCCGAGATAGTGGACTAGCCGTTTCGAGTTCAAGAGTAATTATAGCTCAATAGCTCAAATCAACAGCTCAAATCAAATCAAATCAGTATACACGTTGTCATTGTCCGAAGTTCTGCCGTCCAATCAGAGACGATGGGGACAATACTAACAATGGTTATAACAATACTTTCGCTCTTTCGCACCCTCCCACGCCATTCCCGTTCACCGGTGTTTTTCTTTGAGATTGATTTATATATTTCACTCCTTTTTGTATTCTGCTTGTATCTCCCTTTTCATAAATTTGTTGCATATATATTCGATGTTGTTTTGTTGTTGTTCTTTTGGCGCCTAACCTTTGATTCTGTGTGCAAAAGTGCTAGTTCAATTTTTTTTCTTTGTCTGCTGCTCTCAAACCGCACGCGAGCATCGCTCTTGTGGAATGAGTGTTTGGTTGTGCTTAATTTTGTAATCTGTGTTGGATGAATAAACTTACTTACTTACTTACCCCGTTACAGTTCGTATCGTACTGCAGCCCTTCATCAAATTTCATAGCTCGAAGCCTTCCCGTTATCTCGGTATTGGTGAATAATCACCGTAAAGGGAATTAACACGGGGATGAGCGGACTGGAAGAAACTAGAAGCAAAATATTTTGCAACGTTATTGAAGATTAAATTTTGCATCGAAAGCCGTGTAGCTGACATTCCTACACAACTTAATTTTTGTCAGGTGGGTCGCTGCGCTCCATTTTACTGCAATTTAAGCTTTTGTGCCGCATTATTATTTTTTCCCCAAGTAGCTGAAATGTGCTCAACTATGCTTCAGAGAAGACACTTACGCTACGACATCCCGCTTTAATGGTTTACAGTGGTCGACAATTAAATTGATGTGATGTTTGTTGTCTAACTTGTCGCGACCACTAGCGTGTGTCTAGATAAACCTCCACAGAGCTCGTCAACAAGGGAGACGGAACATAGACATGACGTCATATTGAGCCCAACTTAAAATGTTGCTAGTGTTGCTCTTTTTTATCTTTTGTATGGACTCCAAATAATTCTATCTTGTTGCCACCTAATCTTACCTTCAAGTGAGGTTGCAATCTTGAGGGGTAAACATTTTTTTTTGCCGATGAAACACCTAGTTATTTACATGCTGCTTCTTAGTACTCTAAGGGCGTTGGTATTCCAATCTGTATCTTTCGTGCTGGCAGTCCTGTTATGTTATGCATCGTCTTACATTGCCGATCCAAGTTTCCTGTAAATATGATCTCGGTAAAGGTGTCCAATGTCTGACGAACGTGAAGGAATTCTTTTTCTGCAGTGTGGCGTATTGTATCTTTCTTCGTTGCACAGTGTAATAGAGACGGGATTAGATTAAAATTCACCATTACTCCTACTGAAGGTAACGCGATCAAGTTTAGACACCAAGACAGTCAATGTTTACCAAAATAATTACAGATTTAATTTTTAAGTTTCTTTTAAAAATCATGCCAGCCTTTGTTAAGGGACACTATCACTGTAATTTATTTGTTACTCATATTAAAAGAGGTATTATCTCCGATTGAAAACCGTACAAAAATACCGTGGGGCGCCATCTACAGGCAGTGATATCGTTAATCTTTACAGCTTGCTCCCAGGTGCAAGAGGATGTACCGAATTTTCACTCAATAATTAAGGAGGCTCCTTGTTTGTTTGTTTCGTTAAAAAAAATGGCGTTGTGCATTCCTTCGCTTGATACAAGCAAGTGCTATACCACGCTCCATGGCTGTTTGCTGTGACGTGCATATCACGTGACTGGGCTAGTCCAATCAGACGTTGTTCTCGTTCGTCATTGCCTAACTCATGGTGCCGTCACGGCAAACAGCCATTGCGCATGGTTTAGCTTAGAGCAACATTCTCATTCGTTACGGGAGGAGCATGACGTCATCATCAACTATGGGGACAAACGGGATGCAGGGACCAGCAGCGATAGCAAACAGGTGGAAACGCGTGTTGTTACTACGGTGACTCATTCATACAAACACAACTTTTTTCATACATACACAAGACTTTCATGAAACCGAAACTTCGGCGTTCCAACACCGGATACGACACATTTCAACCTAGGATGATATATGATTAACTGCGCCATTTTACAGATTTACCATATTAATTCGATTTCATAAAAGATTTTTAGTGTGTCCCCAGTATGGTTCCAATAAGCTACCGTATGTTGCAGTCACGCAGCTTGAAAATGGCCGAACAGCAATACGGAGAGGAGAGCGAGGCAGAGCGAATTTCGTGAAGGTAAATTGTGTTAGGCAACATTTGTTTGTAAAAATACCACGAATTGTTTTGGCAGTTTGACAGCTAAATGTTTATTTGACGGCATCTTTTAACTCCAATGTGGACCGGCTTAAGCAAGGTGGAAGAAGAGAGAGAAGGTGGATCAACTGCTTGCCGGAAGTGAAGCGATAAAGATACGTTTCACCGCTTGGCCGCTAGATGGAGTTACGGTAGAAAGGGGCTAAATTCGAATGCTACGAGCCGGGCGCGTGCTATTTTCAAGAGCCTTTGCCTTTTTTTTCTGATTGTTTACGATTGACAAACTTATGCTAAATGGTTTTGTAGCATACAGTCGTAATTTTCACCACGTATTAACCACGTTACGTATGTTTTTTGTTTTTTTTTAATTCTGCTGAGGCAGATAACGTGGACGCTTGACGGCACATACAGCAAATCTTTTGACTTGTAGGAAAGCCATCTGTAGTATTCGAAGCTTGAAACCGACTTGAAACGATAATACTTTAAGGTATGCTTAAACTTCGTCAACTGAAACCAAGCTAGAATACATTGGCACAAGTAAAGTTAAGTAATGCAGATGCACCTGTAGTATTATTCGAAAGTACTTGTTTTCAACTGGCAGCGGCGTAACTACTAACGGGGTAAAGTGTATCAAAGTCCAGTTGTCCCCGGAAGACAAAAACCACAACACATAAAAGGCAGAAATTTAATTTTCGGACATTGATTGCAAATGCATGATTTCCTTGGTCACCTTAAAACACAATACATACATACAATGAGAGATGAGCACCTGGATATCAAATCAACCATACCCTTCCACCGGTTTCATACTTACAATAATACAGAAAAATGAATAAAAATACAAGGACAGAAATGGGCTTATTTTTATTCATTTTTCTGTATTATTGTAAGTATGAAACCGGTGGAAGGGTATGGTTGATTTGATATCCAGGTGCTCATCTCTCATTGTATGTATGTTTTGTGTTTTAAGGTGACCAAGGAAATCATGCATTTGCAATCAATGTCCGAAAATTAAATTTCTGCCTTTTTATGTGTTGTGGTTTTTGCTTTCCGGGGACAACTGGACTTTGATATCTCTTTTACAACCACAAATTAATTGAGTTAGAGGGGAAAAGTGTGTGTGTGTGTGTGGTGTGTGTGGGGGGGGGGGACTACCCCAAGAATGCAGCGAAGGGTGTACGAAGAAATTCCACTTAACTACTATTTTCTTCAAAGGTTTATTTTATGGCGCCATACGTTACGCAAAATATTCTTACATTACAAATAAAGTGGTCGTACGTTTTCTGCCAGGGGCCTTACCAGAAGTCATGCACTTTAAAACCACGCAGGACGGGAAATAGCTCCCTTTTTTTCGGCCCTGCATGGGTTCAAGTGGGGGCATCCATATGCGTAAATACCTACATATGCGAAACTGTATGCGATTGCCCCCCCCCCCTCCCAGAAAAAAATGTATGCATACAAATGCCCCCACTTTTAAACCATGTAAAGCCGAAAATATGGAGGTCTCACAATTTCGCCCTCTCCCAGAAAAAAAATGTATGGGTACAAATGCCCGCACTTTTAAACCATGTAAAGCCGTTAATATGGAGGGCTCACAATTTCGCCCCCCCACCCCACCCACCAGAAAAAAATGTATGCATACAAAAACCATGCAAAGCGGTACATACACACTTACCGCACACACACTTGGGGAGGGTCCACACTTTCGCTTCCCCCCAAGAAAAAAATAAAATGGTCGTACATTTTCTGGTAGGGGGATACGAAATGCCCGTACTTTTAAACTATGTATGGCCGAAAAAATAAGGGGGGGGGGG
>JAHWFP010011839.1:0-27307 GCA_023313725.1 Lithobius niger | reverse complement strand
ACCCCCCCCCCCCCCCCCCACATTGCTTCTCGGGATCCTCTCCCGGGCCTCTCCTCTGCATGACTTTACATCGAACCTCTTCTTTCGGCCTATCTTCCATGATCCGACCGTTGTTGTCTGCTTCCGCCGATGAACCTGCTTGCGTCGCGTTTTGCCGCCTGACTCCACACTTCCACTCCTTTCACATGATCTTTGTGCCAGCTGCCCACTAGTTTCCTCATGGAACACTCGCCGCTTTGCTGACACCGTCCTTCCAACCGCCTTCCTTCACAGATCATGGTCGGTCTTGACCATCACTTGTCGCTCGCCTCGTTACTACTTTCGGTCATCTTCCCTCGACTTTTCACACCTCTGCCTCTTGACCAGATTTTCTCTTTCGTTCTGATCTCGACTGGCCTGCAAAATAGTCGACGATTACTTCTATGACCATCACACGGCCCCCACTTCGTAGTTGCATCAGCCCCGGGTCTCTGTCTCTTTCGTCCCACCCTGATGAAAATCATGATTTTTCTTTCATTAGGAGACTGTTGTTGTTTGACGCGCACCCAGCATTAGCCATGGCACCAGAGGAAGAGATGGACAATTTTTCTAGGTAAATCCCATCGGAAATTCCTAGATTCTTTTACATGCCACAGTCGACATGAGCTTTAGTCAACACATACCCCTTCTCTACCCGAAAATGCCAAGGGTGGCTGAGGCCGGACTCGAACCAGGGACCTCTGGCACAAGAGATGGTCATGCTTACCATCAGGCCACCTTCCCCCCCCTTCATTAGGAGACTGACAGAATGAAGAAATTCATAGGATAACAGCTACAAGCAAGACTGAGTGTTCTCCTTTCACACCCGACACAGCTCTTTTCGGCCCACAACCGGTGTCTCCCTCAAACTTTGTTGCACCAGCCTCTTTCGTATAGGCGCAACAACCCTACATTATTACACGTCGCTGGTCAGGGTTATCGCCCTCTTCCGACATTTCCCAGCACACAATCAACTTCGGCCTTCAGTCCAACTACTGATGACTCAAAGCAGCACAAGAACTCTCGCCCTACCAATCAGACCTCGTGCTTTGGCAGGAAATCAGCATCGTTCTCACTCGAACTGCCACTCCCTCATCACTGTCTCTTCTCGTCGTTGTCATCCATCAGCCAACACGTCGTTACGCAAACATGGCGGACTTTCTGCATCTGCCTTCGTGGAAATTTCTAATGATCTTTCCGCACACGTTTCCCGTGGACCTGTGCTGGAATAGTAGCGAGCAAGCAACGTTATGACCCTCATCCATCGTGCCAAATTCATCTCACTTGCACTTATTTCTCCGACCCGTGCTCTGTATGTGTCACTATCAGTCGGACGGACTGGAACGTCATCTTACAAAAGTCTTGTACTCTTTAAGGCAGCGGTCAACGGTGTAGAGTATTTCGTGCTGAGCTCCCCACCTAGGCAGGGGCCACGAAAGACGCGAGAAAACTGGAACCTGATGCTACGGTGGCAGAATCCAGAGCTGGCATTCGAGGTAGGAATTGTCTTTCGTGTTGATTCTGGCATGAAGATAGTGGCTACGAAAGAGGTGTGACTTGACTGAAACGGCTCAGATAGGGTGGCTGAACCCAAGGCAGCCTGATTAGCAGATGACAGAGACGGCAGGAAACTTGCTTCAATTCAGGAGGGCATATTTCGTGCCTGGTGTAGTAGCCATGAAAGAAGCTGTGAACTGAATGGCAGAAAACAAAAGAACTTTACATCAACTCATGTAGACGTTGGTGGAATCCCTGTCGGCGAAAGAGTGCACTGGGCGGAAAATGACGAAAGGAAGACATGACCGTGCCTTTGCTGGTTATGGTCATGCGGGAGAAAAACTAAGCGTTTTGATTGGCTCCCGAAGATGACACAAAGCTTGCATCAAACCAGGGCGGCCGGCCATCTTCCATGCAGTTGTTGTTGTCACGAAAGAAGAGAAGGGCAGAAGACGGGTGACGAAACAACTGGCAGCAATGCTAGGAGGCGCCTTTTGTGTTGCTGCCGAAAGAGGACGGAGCCACAGGGGATGAAAGAGGCTTGATTTCGTTAAGTAGAGCAGGCAGCACCAAAAGAGACGTGCCTACGGCTTGACTGGAGCCATCAATAATTCCTGTAGTTGCTGAAGCCATGATGCGGTGAGGACGGCAGGGACCGATGACCAAATCTTCTGGCCGGGAGAGAAACGGGTCCCAAACAGACGCAGGCACTTGCCGGTCAGCGGCACGAAAAATGCAGAGTGTAACTGGGCTGACACAGATGCTATGCCAAAACTCAAGCCGAGGTAAAGAAGCAGCAGTCCCACAGGCTGGAGGCGGTAGCGGGATGCTGAGGGTAGGCGGTGAAGTGCAGCTGGACGGTCGACGAAACAAGAGAACTGATGAAGCGACCATACAACATAGACGCTTGAGGAAGCATGCAATGCAATGCAATGCAATGAAAGCATGCAATGCTTTCGTGGCAAGCTCTTTTAATAGGAGGGGTGTGCGCATGCGCACTTGGGTTACCAAGCTGGCCCGATTCAACCAACTTAAAATCTCAAGGATGAAACCAGCATTATGAGAACGAATACTACAACAGGCAGCCCTCGCTGCAATGTTTTCTTATTGGCAACCGCCGTCATTCATGTTGCAATCGTCCTCATCGTGATTCCCCAGCTGGTCAATTGTCCCTTACCCTTTCATGCTGAGATTCTTGCAGTCATAGGGGCCGCGAATGCTATTCCAAACCCTGTGGTTGCCCAGTACTGTCTTGCAGAAGAATTTCAAGCACCAATTGCCAAACGGTTCGCCAATCGCTCATGTCCCAATTGCATTTGCAATGACCTGGCAGTCAGACGCAGGAAGGCAGTGCTACATTAAGGGAATTTACTGAAGACGAAAGACAGTTACCTCTCCTCCCCCCCTCCTCGTTTGGATTGCTGTGAAGATGGCAGTGAGGAATTTTACTCAACCCTGAGGTGAAGGTGAAGGATTTCGGGGTCTAGGTCACAAAAGGACCCGCTACCTGCTGTCCCTCGTTTACCCTCATCGCAGCACCTTCCGACCTTCGCCTCTCGCTACCTCCTGTCCCTTGCCGACCTTCTTATCAGCATCTTCAGACGTTCGTCCTCTACTGCCTGCTGTTCCAAGCCAACCATCGTGCAGCTCTTACACCTTTATCCTTTGCCGCATTCTCTCACTCGCCGTCCAACACTTGCAGCCGACCTAACTTCAGACCTTCATCTTCCCTCACTAGCCATCATTGCAGCTCTTCAACCTTCATCCTTCGCTGTCTTCCGTCTCTCGCCAACCTTCGTTTGCAGCTCGACTAACCCTCGTTTTTCGCTGCCTACTGTCCTCGCCGACAGTCATCATAACTTCTTCGGACCATCTTCGCTGTTCCTCACCAACCATCGTTGCAGCTCTTCAACCTTCATCCTTCACTACTTTCCATCCCTCACCAACCTTCGTTTGCAGCTCGACTAACCTTCATCCTTCGCAGCTCTGCTACCCCGTCACTTCTCACTGCCAGTTGTGCCTCACAGTCGAAACTTGCACCTTTCCAAACCTTCACCCTTCGCTGCCTGCTGCACCTCTCTCACCATATCAGCAGCCACAGACAAAAGACCAGGCCAATTTCACCCCCTCTTCGAAAACTCTTACAAGAAGACCTGGAGAAACTCAAAAGACTGCGATTGTCGGACCAGAAGGATCTTCGCCTTCCCCCACTTGGTTCCCGCTTCACTCCTTCGTCCGCAGTATGGGACCAACCATCCATTCCCACTCACAAGCCCTTGCCGTCGACCGTCTCACCGAATATCTGAGCACCGACTGTCATCTAACTTTGCCCATAAAACCGAGGACACAACTCCCCCCGCCTTCAGCCGAAAGACCGGAAAGTCTGGCGCACCTGAACGATCCGAAGGTACCCAAAGACCAAAAGATTAACTGACACGAAGGATCATGGCGTCCCAAAAGACCAAGCAAGCTGAAAGATCCCGAATGCCAAAAGTCCAATTGGTCTATCGAAAGTTTTCAAGGATGCTAGTCACGATCACCGACTGTTTCACGACAGAACAAGGGATCCGTCATGAACATCCGCCTCAAGGCGACTATCCAGACTGTCTAACCCTGCTTTGGTTGTCCCGGCGTCATTGTCACACCTCCATAATCCCCACCACAACAACAACACTGTAACGGAATATATCTTGTCATCAAAACGACTCCTGTCGCAGACAACCAACTTTGCACCAATGCAAACCGAATGTCTGCTGTCCCTCACCAACTTTGTCGAAATCTCATCCCTGACATGGGTCCTTCACTGCTGACCGTTTGAAACTCACAAGATCAGGCGGCTATCTGAAACTCCTCAAACCCACCGCAGCTTTTCCCAGCCGTCATCTTTTGCTGCTAGTCTTCAGATGACTCCTGCATAATGAATTGCTCCCAGTAAAGCCCAAGCTCTCAACTGAAAGACGCTTCAAGCTTTTGGACGTAAAAGGCCTCAGCTTTGAACTAAAAGAAGCCCCACGCTTTCGGCCAAAAGATGCCTCAAGCTTTTGACCGACAGAACCTAATCCAAGCTTGAACCGAAAGACATTTCATGACACCCAGTTTTGAAAGTCTCGACAAGACCTTTTCAGCAGTAGAATTCAACCCATCAACACGAATTCACCGACAACCAAGACATGGCCCCTTGTCGTACAACAACTCTGTCTCTTCACGTAACATCGGCTGCAATGATCGCTATTTGGATCAAGAAGGTCATCCACAAAGTCTACGACGACCTAAAACATCCACTGTGCAAACAACAACGTCATGGTCACAGCACATGATCTCGGGGCATCTTGGAACTTGGAACTTTCACAGTCAGTCTCGATTGCTGAAATTCTTCAAGCCACGTCCTTGAGAAGGCAGACTGTCTTCACAAGCCACTACTCCAGGGACATGTCAAGACACGAAAATGGGCTACACCATCTAGGATCGATAGTAACAGCCAGATGTGTCGTCCAACCCCCTTAAGGACTCCACAACAAAAACGAAGACCTCCAGAAGATGGAACTCCATTCTGAGTGTTTCTGATCATTTTCAACAAAGTGCGAAGTTTGCTAACTTTTGGGGGGAGCTAGCCATGTGGTACCTGCTGCCATAACTGACGATGTCAGCGGTCCGACGATGTGCGGTGTAAATGCAAAAATGTACAGGTAGTGGATATTTTCATGCCGGCAACTAGAAACCCCAATTTTTCCGTCTAGTCAAAATTGGTTTCTATTGCCTTATCGAAAATATACACTACCTGTACCCACCTTTCCTCACTTCTTGAGTCACCAGACATATTGAGAGGAGAAAAAGATGGCGGGTTGCCACATCCGAAAGCTTTTATAGGATGGCTGCGCATGACGCTTGCAACCCCCCCCCCTCCTCCCCATATCCCACCACCACCAGTAGCACCAATCCCCAGCCCAGACCAGACCATTGTTTGTTTGTAAAACGCTAGTCGCAAACTTGATAAAAATATTCCGTTTTAGGGGCCCCCAGAAAAATAATTACAGTTTATATTTTCGCCCCTGATTCAGAGAAACTTTGCTTCTCAAAGCGAACTCCTTTTCAGAAGTAGAATTTGGTGCAACTGGCTGTAAAATCACATGACATTGCTTGTATCTGAAGTAGTGTTTTTTTTATTTATATATTTCTAACTTTCTCCTTTCAGAAAGCACTACCGGGGGTGAAGTATTAAGCCTACAACAGTACAGACCTATGACAAAAAGCTGGATGTCGGAAGCTCAGCCTTAATAATGAAAGATTGCCCATGCGAGGAGGGAAGAAAGAGAACATCTCCCAGGGTTCCCACTCAAAAATCTAAAACTAGAAAAAACTATGACAAAACGGATCCAAATTTTATGTCAATCATCATCTTGTTTCTCTTTTAACCAACATACGGATAATTTTTACCTCATTTTTTTTTTCGTTTATAACAGTTGGCATTGGGAGAGTTGGTTTTTGGGTGGTTGGACAAAATGAAAATGTGACGTACAACTTTTCATGATGCACTCCAAGGTTCTGAAAAGTCTTGAATATATTCGACCTCCCCCCCCCCCCCAGGTCCAAAATAATCTCACTTACCAACTCACCCCAAAGTAAGCGTTACTTGTGACTACTCAGGTTGCCTGTGGATGATATTCTATAGCCAAACGATTTCCAAATGTTTGGAAATATCACGTTTTCAATGAAAGGAAAGGCTGGTTTAACAGTCATGTTCTTTAAAACATTCAAAAATGTGGTTTTTAAACCTTGTTTGTATCCCAGACTTTTTTAAAAATGGAACAATGGAAGTAATTCTTCAAAACCTTGTAAGCATTCTTGAATACTGGCAATCGTTGATTACTGTGACATCGGAATGGCCTTGTAAGCAGGGAAAAGAACACAATCAGTACCTTCCTAAACGACCGAACAGAACGCACCATCTTAGAGACAGTTCGGCTCCAAACTTGACGTCGTGCGTGCGCAGTGATGTTGCATCAGCCGTTTAGTACACAGGGGCTTGGCACAAAATAGGAGCAGCCAGAAAAAAAAACTGCGAGCATCATTACCAACAATATTATATAGTTACAATAATCAGAAGGGCACCAATTTTTCCAAGGACAAAAATTGCGCTCTTCACTACAAACGAACACAGCTCACGTACTATAAGTCCGATCAGCTTCTCATAGGGCTAATTTTTAACTGTACTCTTGCTTTGTTCCAGCAACACAACAAACACCCCATTTAACGCCCAACAAAAGCACGTTTCTTTGTTACCAAAACATCTTAACCTGATAATTTAGCATTACATTCCTCGAATGTGATTGTTCCCCTGGAGGTTTCTTCCGGTGTACGGATGCCTGCTTGCATGCCCCTACCGCGCATGCGCGTGGCAGTCCTCCCTTGTAAAAGCGACCGCGTGCACGCTATCGGCATTCATTTTCCTCCAGCGATCGCGTTGTCTATCGCCTCCATGTTTGCCCTCCGGCTCTAACGCCGCCATTGAGATCCCGTTACCGTGGCTCCCGCCTCCGCACGACACGCTCTTCGGCACGTCTCCGGTCTGCCCATAGCCGGGACATCGCCGTCGAGTCCAGCCTCTCGCCCCTCCCACCACGACACTTGAAGCTCCACGTCTCACTGGGCCTGCCATAGAAGCCGTCGCGATCTGGATCGTCCATCGACGGCCTCTGCCTCCGACTCCCTCGCCGGCTATCGACCGCCTCGCTTCCGCACGCTCCACTCCTGGCCCGTCTCCGGTCTGCTCATAGCCGGGACGTTGCCATCGAGTCGGGGTTGTTGCTCCGCCCCTCGACCTAGACTTTTGAAGCTTCACGTCTCACCGGACCAGCCGTGGGAGCGGTTGTGAACTAGATCGTCCATCGACGGCCCCTGCCCCTGACTCCTTCGCCGTCTTTCACGCTGATGTCATAGCTTCCACACGCTCCACTCGACCCGTCTCCGGTCTGCCCATAGCCGGGACGTCGCAGTCGAGTCGGGGTTGTTGCTCTAGCCTCTCGCCTCTCCCGCCTGACATCGAAGCTCCTCGTCTTTCCAAGCCCGCCATGGTTGCAATAATGGACTGAATCGCCTATCGTCAACCCCTGCCTCCGGCTCGCCGTCTTTCATCCGTTTCAGTGATGCCGTAGCTACTGTACGCTCCGGTCTGCCCATAGACGGGACGTCACCGTCAATTTGGGGCAGCAACCGTGAACTGGATCGCCCATCGATGGCCTCTGCCTGCGGTTTTCCCACCATCTTTCGTCTGCCTCATTGACGCCCATGCTTTATCTTGGCTCCTCTTTGGCCCTCCGTTATGTGTGCGCCATCACGGAACTCCGATGCCAGCCAAGCCTCAGCGTCTTTTGTCCGCATATTTGCTGCTGTAGCCCCCATAAGGGGCCCTACATCTGACCTTCCCCCAACTGCTTGTCTTCCGATTTTCTGGGTCACCAGTTTGTGTTGTCACCATTGAACTTGTCCTCGGATCCCTCCCTGCAACCTTCTCCGGGCACCAGTTCATCTCTACACCGCCCTGACGCTTCTTGACGACGTCGCCGCTGCTCTCACAGCCTCCACCTCTTTCGTCCGCCTCACGGTTGCGGTGCCGTTTTTCCCAGGGTGAAGTCCCGTTAAGCTGGGAGCCTTTTGCCCACTCCACGTTTCCCACCCGCCTCTCCACGTCTCTCGTCCGTTTTACGATTATGATGCCGCTCTGGACGGGACGTAAGTCCACTCACCAAGGAACTCCGAAGACGGTTGCCCTGCCACTTAGGTGACCTGCCTACACCAGGTAACCTCCGGCTACGCTGCATTACGCCCACTTCGCATTCATGATCCGCACGACCCTCCGCCTGCTTGCCGGATCGCCGTTCCATCGGCACCCTGACCCATCGGCCGCCGCCCTGCCTTGATGTAGTCCTGGCTACCCGCTGACCTCGTTGCCGGCTCCTGTCCGCCCACTACCGACCGACAACTCATTTGTTGCCCCAGCCTACCGCACGCCAGTCTTCGCTTCACCCCGATGACAATCAGGTTTTTTCTTCCATTCAGCCCGCTGGTCTCCTCCCGGAAGATCCCTCTCCCTACGGCCGGCCTCCTGCTCCCTTACATCCGACCAAAAGCTCATGGTTGGTCCAGCCCACCACTCAAGCCTTCATGCTGGTCCTCGCTTCACCACGATTAGACTGCTCACCGGCCGTAAGGCCCCACGCTCCAACCGAAAGACGGCTACTCCTTCCGCTCTCCTCATACAATATGGCCCCTCCGGACCGCCGCAGTTCCTCTCCCGCCTTTCAATCGGCACAAGTCTCCGCTTCTTCTTCCCAGCTTGACACCGTCTAAAAGCTAACTCCTACTTTCAGCCGAGAAACCAACAGCGCTTCGGGCGGTCTCCCCTCGCTCCCGCTCCGGCTAACGCAACCAGCGAGCGAGCCGCAACTCTTGACCGCCGCAGCTCCTCACCTGCCTTCCAGCCGGCACAAGACTTCGCCTCCTCTTCCCAGCTTGACACCGTCCGAAAGTTAACTCCTACTTTCAGCCGAGAAATCGACAACCCTTTCGGCCCGTTCCCCCTCGCCCCGGCCAACGCAACCAGCAGGAGCGAGCCGCAACTCCTGACTACCGCAGCCGCTACTCGTCACCAGGGGGCAGGAGCTCCTTTCATTGAAATCATGACACCTCCCGCCTCTCCTGCCTTCCAGTCGGCACAAGACATCGCCCCCTCTTCTCAACTTGGCAGAAACTCAACACGGAATTTCTATCCTTCATTGGAAATGGCTTTCGGCCGACATTCTTACTTCAACCAATGGTCTGCCACAAACCAACCAGCCCTTCGGCCGAAGGTGGCCTTCACTCATCCAATCCCCTCGACCGTTTATCTCCGGGAAAACCCAACGCCCTGATTTAAACCATCATAGGGTATTCTTCTACCTTTTCGAAAACAACCGCAACTCTGCTTACTCCGCTCGATTGAGTAGAAATGACTGACGACTAGTTGTTTACAACCACCCGGGTCCTTCCTTAGCCCAACTTCTTCTCCTCTCTGACCCGCATGGATCCGCACAAGAGTTAATTGACCATGGTAACTTATAACATTCAGGGTATCTCCGCATGAAACCCATCACTTAAGGGAATGCATCGACCTCCACCTCACACAACCTGACGCATAGGTTGCAAATAAAGACGGACTACACCGGCTGCAACCTATTGTTGCAACCTGTACAGTAGTCAATCTCCCTTAAGCACTCAGAACGAAGCCGAAGCAAGGCAACCACAATGGAAGCTAAACATTCACAATGGAAGCAAGCCAACAGATGAAGAGGGCAAAAGACCAAACTTCGAATTTCATCAACTGTTCTGAACAAAGTGCGAAGTTTCCAAAAACTTTTTGGGGAACAGCCTGCTTGCATCCCGGGGCGCTCGTGAGGGCAGTGCCTGCCACCAAACTTGACGAGGTCTCCTGATAATGCTAAATTATCAGGTTAAGATGTTTTGCCAACAAAGAAAGAACATTTTGCTGGCCCCCAGCCAGGCCGGCTAAAAATTGTTTCTTTTTTGCCTAAAACATACTTAACCTACTCCCGCCCTGCCTCCCCTCTCAAGTCACCGCCTGACATATTGAGAGTAAAATGAATGCCGATAGCGTGCACGCTGTCGCTTTTATAAGGGAGGACTGCCACGCGCATGCGCGGTAGGAGCATGCAAGTAGGCGTCCGTACACCGTAAGAAACCTCCAGGGGAACAATCACATTCGAGGAATGTAATGCTAAATTATCAGGTTAAGTATGTTTTTAGGCAAAAAAGAAACCATTTTTAGCCGGCCTGGCTGGGAGCCGGCAAAATGTTCTTTTTATACTTTAAATATAAAAAAGTGACCGTATTTCGCTAAACCAGTATTTGGTGGATAGAAAAATATCACTGCATTCACCGATACAACTGGCCTTTTCTTTGTGAGTTTACATGCGAATCATAAAAAGTATTACTTCTTTGGAAACTACAAACCTCCTACCAAACCGATGCATTTATTTTTAAATTGTCGTAATAATTTAGCTGTGCGATAGCGAAAAAGCCACCGACGAAACAAAACAACCATTGCATCCTGAACATCACCGCCATCGTTACGCAATCCCAGAATGCATGGCGCCAATGCGTATGGACTTTTATCTAAACACTCTTCTGATTGGTTGAATGGCTGGCAATGCCATCTAATTAACAAAAAAGGATTATCTATGGTTTAACACGTTATTTATTTTTATGTATTACTGCTTTATTGTAGAATTTGTTTTGATATGAGAGTTAATTTAAATATGACCAATGTGAGGGAAGTTTAGTCAGAAGTGCGTATCGCATTGGCGCTATGCATTCTGGGATTGTATAGCCATGGCGGTGGCATTGGAGGTGTAATGGTTGTTTTGCGTTGCTGATGGCTTTTTGCACAGCTAAATTATTACGACAATTTAAAAATAAATGTATCGGTTTGGTAGAAGGAGGTTTGTAGTTACTAAATAGGTAATACTTTTTATGATTCGCGTGTAAATTCACAAAGAAAAGGCCGGTTGTATCGGCGAATGCAGTGATATATTTCTATCCATCAAATACTGGTTTAGCGATATAAGGTCACTTTTTATATTTAAAGTTTAAAAACGTGCTTTTGTTGACGTTAGTGGGGTGTTTATTGTGTTGCTTGAACAAAGCAAGTGTATAGTTAAAATTGAACCTAATGGCAAGAAGATAGTTATAGTACGTGAGCAGTGTTTGTTTTTAGTGAAAAGTGCAATTTTTGTCCTTGGAAAAATTGGTGCCCTTCTTATTATTGTTACTATAAAATATTGTTGGTAGTGACGCTCGCGGAGTTGTTTATTTCCTGGCCGCTCCTATTTTGTGCTAAGTCCCTGTGGTTTAGTACCTTCCGAAACTGCACTCGTTAGTCGTATCTTTAACGTGACCAGACGTTGCTAATTGATGGGACCAGGCTAGGCTAATGGATGTGACCAGGCGCGAGTAATGCCAAATTGCAAACCATCTCGGGGAGGTGGTTGTGGGGATTGCCAGTGGTGGAGCTTTTGAGCATGCGTGATTGCCAGAAACGGACTAATCGCTAACGATGGTTGACGTAAGCAAGCCAAATCAACACGGCTATAATAGGAAATGAGCTGAACTGTCACCAACAGTGGTGCGTTTGGTTCGTTCTGTTCGGTGCTTCAGGAAGGTACCGAATGTCACAATCGGAAGAACTACTATTTCTCTTGAATTTTTGGTGGTTGAAGCTGTGCACAGGATATTAAATACACATTTGTTGTTCCGACCACCTTTATCAGAAGCGCAAAAACAAATTACAGTTCGAAGGTCACATCAGTCTCGGTGCCAGTCAAATCAGCCATGTCTCGTGTACCACTGATCTGTATGGTAGTTGAGTTGTTTTTTCCTCAGGTGGTTGAGGTCTGAGAAGTCTGGTGGAATCAGATGTCCTATTTTCCCATAGGCAGGGCTGGAGATGTTTATAAGAGAGGCCGCCCTCTGTGTTTGAAAATGCCTCGTGGCCAAGGGATTCAAGCCCCCTCAGTTGGGACTCACTGGAAGAGTTGGATTGATGAACTGTAGCAGCTTCCCAATCGATGACATCCCCAGGATTAACATTCAGATGCATGGTAATTCCATTAATGGCTTTTCTCTTTCTCATGACTCCTAGATGTTCCTTGATCCCTGTCAGGAGTTGCGTTTAGTCTCGCCAATGTAACCACATTTACAAGACATGCACAGAATCCAATACACCTCTCCCCTCCACCATTCCAACATGTGCTACAGCAAGGTGTTTTTTCTTACCACAGAAGTCCCCGAACCTGAAGATCTGCTTAGGAAGACACGCAGAAGCCTCTTTTGAATACGACACTGTCACCTGATGAGGGACCTCATCCTCCCCAACCCCCTCTTAGTGTTCTCCCCCCCTAGTTATTCCATCGACCGGTTACCCCCAGTGAATGGCACTGACACTGATCTAGCCTTGGAACTGTAATTTGTTTTCGATGAAGGTGGCCGGAACAGCAAATGAGTATTTAACATCCTTTACACAGCTTAAACAACCGAAAATTCAAGAGGAATAGTAGTTCTTTAGATTGTGACATTGTGTTCTTTTCCCTGCTTACAATCTTGTAAACATTACAAGATGGGAGATGGGGAGGCCATTTATCCCTCATAAACAAAGGCGTTTTTAGAAATCTTGGCTTCCGTATGGGCCACTTGTGAAAAGTTCATCCTCTTAGTGTGAATTATTTTACAGCATTTTCTGCAAATTTCTTATGTTTTTTTATATTTAGGAAACAAAACAAAATTTTGTGACAATTTTATGACTTTTCGATAAAATCAAAGTATTGTATGACATGTGGGAGCCCCGGTAACTGGTAAAAATTCAGGAGAGGAAAACCACCAAATCTTGCATCACCACTTTCTGATGTATCTTTACGAACTATTATTGTTCAAAAGAAATTTGTTACCAGTTAGCCTAGGAATGCGGACTGCTCACCCTATCAAGACATCAAAGTTTACTAATGAACTTTTGCTTTTACAAAAACTTGACTGTTCACCATTGAGCGATATCAGTTGATTGAGATTTGTTCACTTACAGAAAGTTGAGTTCTCAGTATAGCCTTACCAAAATTACTAAACAGCCTATTTAGCTTTAGTAGGTGAGAGTTCAATATTGTGTATTTTGATAGATTCCCAGTCAATTTGATAGATTGGGTTTGTATGTCGTAAGCACTTGATGGGAAATTCCTATCGAACATAATGTTCACCTTATTTTCATAATAAATTGTTTTCTGTACAAAAATAAGTTCTAACCTTATTACAAATGAATGCGTGCTTACCATTATCATAATTTCTATATGCCCACCTGCAATTTATAGCATTCCTTCTCGTAATGCAATCTCCCCTACAGAAGAAATCCTCATAAGCCTATGCCTGGCAGCTCGGTAGCCTTGATAAGCGCATGCGTGACGCACTCCTATAAAGACATTGGCATGGGACTGTGTCTCATCTTTCTTCTCTAGCTTCAATGGCATGTGGTCACTCTCTCCAGCTCTCCGTATCCTTCTCATTTGGCGCTTAGAGGCCTTTTGTACTACTCTTGACCTTCGGTCAACATTCCACGTTCGTCACATTTGAGGCTTACGCCTGCTTGCGACCTTCACTGTCCTTTCGTTTTGACCACAACATTTGGACATCAAGACCTCTTCACCTGTCGTTGCATCTTTGACCAACCTTCTTCCACAACAGGATCCCTGTCTGCAGTTCTCTTCGGTCTCTGTCCACGGTTCCTCCAGCCCACGACCCTGTTAAAAGGAACCATGGTAACCGCAACACACCATTCAAGATGCCTCTGGTCATCCGACACTCCTGTAGTTAGATGCGTCGCCAAAACGTTTCCACCTTAGTCCCTCGGACCAGTCCCTGAGGCCTGACACTCGGTCTCCTACGCTCTCCATCAATGCATCTTCTGTTTGTTTACAGGGCACCGCGGCTAAGTATTCAGACCCAGACCGAGGCTGGGCCCGGTGCCGTTTCCTGTGATCCACTTTCGGTTCCCTGTGTTCTCGGTCAGAACTCCTTCATCTACCAGTGTCTTCCTCTTGTGACCTTCTGTCGGCACGACGAGTTCCTCTGCAACTCCTGGATTCATTCCTGAGTACATTCATCGGCAACTCCTGCCGCCGGTCGCCTGTCTCTTGTTAACAAAAACCTAGCTGTTATCACTGGGATCCTCCATTTGGTCCCTGACTCGTCGTTTCCTTCAACCTCAGTCCACGGTCCCCTCGAACCTCAGTTCGTGGTTCCCCAGACACTTGGGTCTGTTAAGGAAGCCCAAGGGAACTGTAGTTGTACAATGAAGCATTTACGTTTGCCGACAATTCCTGCTTTCTGTCTTCTGTCTCCTCGAACCGTCTCTTTAGGTAAACCACCGACATTAGCTTATGCCTCGGTCCACGGTCCCGCACCCCGGTTCTCAGTTCCCCGGGCCCATAGGCCTATTCAAGACATCCAAGGGAACTTTCGCCCAAATCTTTCGTAGATGATAACTTCATGGACCGAATGAATTCGACGGCATTTCATCAAGCCTGCTGTCCTCCACCTGCCATTGGTACCTAAGCTTTCAACCCTCGTCACCACCTGCAATCTTACCGTAGATCATCGAAAGTTTCTTTTGAAGCCTACGTCAAAGCCTCCCGGTTTCTGTCAAGCAGGAACCGTCCCGCCACCCTATCCACGGCCGGCCTCCTTGCCTCTGCATCCAACACGAGGCAGCCGCCCGCTCACCACTGTCGCGTGAACACGTCATGAAGAAGCTTCACCCTGAAGCTCACCACGCCACGTCAAGATCAAGCATCTGGCCCAACATTGAACTGTGCCCGACACGCTAATTCGTCAGTGGAAATATGCTATGGATAGTCCGATATTTATATTGGTATCGGTATAATCTGTATTTATCGGGGTTTTTGCCATATCGGTATCGGCCCACTGTAAGGCTTCCGATACAGATATTCGTTATCCCAAGAAATGCAACCTTTTCCCACACAAAACTGACACAAAGTGCAGCAAAAGCAAGAACCAAGTGAGAAAAGCAAAGCTATTTACTCAGTTTGTAATGCAAATGTATCAATGTGCTGTTATTGCTGCAAAGAACTTTTTGGATAATCGCAGCAGTTGGTAGGAACCCATGCGAAACCAGAAACTAAGTTGCATTTGTATGGAAATTAAATTTTTAGTCCTGTTTTTTTTATTTTTTATTATTATCGGCATCGGTATTGCATCGGATCGGATATTATCGATTTACTCTTCATCGGATCGGTAAAAACTCATATCGGCCGATCCCTACGAACGTCCCTCTTCCAACAGACCGATCGTCAGATCTCTTTGTTGAAAGCCTCTCACACTAGAGAACTTTCGTCGAAAGCCAGTTGCCTCATGAACCTTTGTTGAAAGCCTCTAGCCCAAAGAACTTTCTCGTCACAAGCCCACCGTCTTAAAAACCCTTGTTGAAAGCCTCTCATGTACGTTGGCTGTGTACGCAGCCACTATTTTGTTTTTCGTACAGCATAAAATCGTACGGTACAGGTAGGTTGAGCGGGAAGAGTTACCTTGCTGTTAAAAATAATCGAATTGTGGCTTAAAATAAAAGTTGCTGCATAAATTGTTTTAAAAGAAAATCATGGTGATTCGAAGAGATATGTTAAACAGCTTGAAATAAAAAATACAGGGTACCACAAAAAACTTGACGGTCCAACTTTTCTAGTTAGCACCCCTCAGAACCAGGAGAGGACAAATCTTCCCATTTCATTAGATTTGATTTCTGTCCTGTCCTGGTTCTGAGGGGATGCTGACTATGTTGGGTCATCATTTTTTGTGGACCACCCTGTATTGCTACGCATGTAAATAATTTGTCGGTTTTAAAAGGAAAGTCGTCATGGTAATTAGAAAGAGAGAGTGGATAACTGGTGAGCAGGCTCGTAAGAATTTGAACTTCAAGTCCGTGAGACCTCTGTGAGCCGAGTTATTCGAAAAAAAAACCCTGCGACCAAGTTCTTAAGAACCTGCTCACCATAGTTATTCACTCTCTTTCTAATCACCATGACGACTTCAATCCTTGATATAGTTAAAAATAAAATAAACTATGACTTTAGCCTCTGTCTTCAAAAGTTGAGCCAGAGTGATAACTGACGATGTCTGTCATAACGTTTCATATCGCTGAAGATGAATAGCAGTGGTTGTGTGGGCATATTTATTTATACCCTACGCTCCCCGCAAACCCAAACACTCAACACACCCGTAAAATTTACATCTATTTCTAATTCCAAGATATTGAAAGTTTGGATTATTCCGTTAATAATCTTCCAAGTAGAAGACCTTCCAAGAAATCCCCAAAATTGGTCATGATACTGCAACCTCCCGGCTACGCCCATTTGTAAATAGGGGGATCGTAATGCGCATAGCTCCGACTATTGGCACAGCGTTTTTCCTTGAAATATTATGCGAGCCATTCATCACAACCACATTCTTTGACTAACTTAATTTTGCTAGTCCCCCAGCCTGGGCCAGCTGAAGATTGTTTCTTTTGCCTAGGAAAATCTAGGTATCTTTTGATAGGCAACAATCATCACAACAAACATTACATAAATTCAATTGTCGAGGTTGTAAACCATTGTAGCGCGGAGCTATATCGTCAGTGTCTTATATCTTGAAGCATAGTTGGGCACATTTCAGGTACTTGCAAAAAAATAATAATGCGGTACAAAAATTGTGTTGCTTAAATTGTGTTGAAATCAAGAGCAATAAGACACCTGACAAAAATTAACTCGTGTAGGAATGCCAGCTAAGCTGCTTTCAATGCAAAATCTGACCCTCAATAACGTTGAAAATGTGTAACTAGCTAGCTAGCTAGCTCTAGCTGATTCTAGTCCGCTCATCCTTATGTTAATTTCCATAGGGCGATTATTCATCGATACCGACATAACGGGAACCCTTCCAGCTTATGAAATTGGACGAATGGCTGCAGTGAAACGAACTGCGTACCTTTTATGGTTGCGGTTAACGCTCGCTAAAACCCTTTGAACCCCCCCCCACCTTTTTTTTTGTAACGGTGTGGGAGGGCGCGTAAGTACGAAAATATTGTTATAACCATTGTTAGTATTGTCGGCATTGTCTCTCATTAGACAACCAAAGTTCGGACAATGACAACGTGTATACTGACATGTATGCCTAAACACACACTAGTGTAGCACGATAAATCTAAACAACGTTGCCAAAGAAATGGTATTCATGTCCAATTCACGAAAAATAAACCACCGTTGGAGGGGGAAAATGGCCGGTCGGTCTCACCCGAATGCTTTTGTAGAGGATCCTCGCGCATGCGCAGGGTGGGTTATGCAGCTAGCAGTCTCTTCACAGCTTTAAAACTCCAGCGAGAGAAGCATACTTAAAGGAAGAATGCTACAAATTTTCAGGTATCGTATATTTCCGAACGGCAATAGAAAATCCTTTGTGTCCTGTCGCAGGGTATCACAGTTTGAATCTAGGAATAAAGCCGCAGAAAAAAGGCATGGAAAAAAGTCAGTAAAAGAAGCCACAGTCAAAAAAGCTGCAGAAAAAAAGTTTTTTGGTGAAATATGGCCCAGGGCAACTGACCTAAAACCTGACCTAACATGAAACAAAAATAACACGAAAAACTACAACAAAATATGGACAAAGCAATTCGGCTTTTTCCTTTAGCTGTTTTCCCACCGCATTTCTTCCTTCGGTTGTTTCTTCCAGGCTAATTTTCTTTTCATGTTTTTTTTTTTTTGCCATGCACCTTCAGTTCAAACTGATTCAACGTTTTGATTACAGCAGATTCTAAGGATGTAAACATATTTTTGCAACATTTGTGGTTAAATTTAATTCAAGTAAAAGAAACGTCGTGTGCTGGTTTTCGAGATATGGCCCTGCCTAACACTGACTGGTTTAAGTGCACTTCGATGCGATTTGGGATTTTTACGAACCTGGAACTCTTTGCTCAGACACAGCCAAAAAAAAATGGAAGAACAAAATGAGAGTTTGCACTATAATACCAAGTGGCTTAAAATAATCATATTCCAGACAGACCTAGAAAAAAGTGTGTGCAAGTTTAGACGAAAATTACACACATATGTTTTGCAAAATTCGATGGGTTCCGAAGACTTTGACACTATTCATATACACTAACTTTTTCTCGATGAAGAACAACAGTGAATTATTTCCCTTCCCCACCGGACAGCTCCGTCTCCGTCGCCCCCCCCCCCCCCCCCCGGCTACTTTTTGTACACATACGGAAAAAAAAAGCAATTGAGGCAAGTCATGACCCAGTCCTAAGGACGTGGGGTTATGTGAGGCTGTGGGAATGGGAAAAGGTGCCGAAAATCCTGCCTGCCTCAAAACTAATATGAAAAAAAACAATCGTAATCCTTTAAATGCAGTAATTTCGTCAGATCAGACTTTTGTGTAGACTTCGTAGGGGGTGTGTCGGGAGAGAATTCAATCTACTCTTTAAGGGCGCCCGCGCACTGAGCGGCCAGGTCGCGTGGCCAGTGGTCGTTGCGGCCAAAAAACACGGCGACGTGCCAAACGGCCACATCCGTTTTTCATTGATAATTCTCAATCACGTGGTGAAAAATGAACCCGGAGAAGGTATGGTCGCCCTGTGGCCGCTGCGGCCAAGTGCGTGTTGCTACATGTGCCGTAAGTATTTTCGTTACGTGCACGGAGGCCCCTAAACAGCGAAAGGAGTGAGGTACTAAATGAGCATTGAACTCACCAGACTTCCAGGGGGGGGGGCACTTGAAAAAAAAAGTCTAGACTTTTTTATTACCTTTTTTTTGAATGACCGCCGTGTCCCCGTAAACCTTAGATGTTCCTCAAAAAACACTTACTGCCAGAGGGGGGGGGGGGTGCTGTAAGTGTCTCAATGCGCGTACATCCTGGCAAATGGTTCCTTGCCCGACCAGGGATTAAAACTCGTAGAGGCCTGGTGCTTATTGTGGCTTTATTTGCCTCCCACCAAAAAGGAGTTTCCTTTTTTTGAACAATAATTTTTTCCTGTTAATAACAGTAAAACCCCACAAATTCCGAGACGAGGAAACTAACCTACCTAATAACGCCCCAAACATTATTCATTGCATGATCATTCCCTGCCTGGTGAAATTCAGTCAAGTTGTTTAACTACCTTATGAAACCTAATTTGTAACACCGAACTGGAATTCAAACTTGTTTTGGATTTTATTTTTTCTGTGAATTTCACGTAAAAGTGGGGATAGGCCAATTACCACTTTTCAATGTAAGTGAAGTGTTTTAACGAAAATAAACAAATTGCTTATTAGATTGTGTAAACGAAAGTACTTACGCTTACGATTAAAATGTGTTGCAAACATCAAACTACAGCGTGCAAAAACACGGCACTGAGAGAAATGAAAGGGCAGCGAGTATAAACAAACGCCTGTCGTAGCATCTGGGGACGCCAGTAAAGACTAGTGTGCAGCCATCTACATTTAAAAAATCACTTTAAAATTTTTTTCTAGGTAGCTGCACACTGGTCTTCACTGCAGTCCCGAATGCTACCACCATAGGGGCTCGGCACAAAATACGAATAGGCCTGCAGGACGAAAAAAATAACACAAAAACCCACAAAATTCGTAATTTGTGACGAGCCCCTGTGGCTACGACAGGTGTTTGTTTACAACGCAACATGTGTTTTACGCGGGTGTTTGAATATTAGGGCTAAACACATTTTACGTCGAACACTACAAAACCGTTTCTTTTTTGAAAGTATGCTATCCTACAGCCAATGCTATTTGGAAAGATTTTCAGCTAAAACGTCTATAAAACACTTAGCCTACTAGATCTGCCTAAACCGTGTTTTGCATATTTTAAAACAACCATATTTGCGTTGCACAAATTCTTCTCCAGTGGCGATTCTTCGATAGGCCATTAAAGTGGGAGAGCGCATGGCACACCGATAACGGACGGTTATGCCTTCATTACGGGAACGAAAACAATCTTAGTAGTTGTAGACTGAAGTACAAGTCAGCCAGTCGATGGTTGAATGAATTGCATCGCTGTGTCTTTGATGCATTCCATGGCAGACGATTGTTGTCGGCTTCGCTTCGTCGGTTTGTTAAATCAAAGGACTCTGTTGTCGGCCAGGTAAAAGCATTTTGGGCCGCTGATTGGATGTTGTGCAACCATGCTGCCATTGGTGGGAAAAAAAATAAAACCGAAACTTCCCAACGGTAATGATAAGTTGCTATTCGAAGCGCTTTTTATTTTAGTACGTATTACGGCCGCAATTGGACAACGTGCATGACCCGTAAGCTATCGACGAGCGCCGGAATCCGTTCTAACAGAAAAACGATGGTGACTCCCACGTCCTAAAGGACGTGTATATAATGCGCTCCTGATTTTAGTAGTTCTATTTGAATTACTGTTACTTGACTTACTGCACGCGACTTTTAAATGACCAACGGCCATCTGCCACAAGTATAATCATGGTATTTGCAACGGGTTTTCACGTGATCGGATTTTCCGCAACAATAGCAGATAAAATCCTTGGGATGTCTTGTTACGAATTTGAGTCTTAATTGGTTTTTTGGAAATAAAATTAACCGACTTAGTGTGGGCCCGAATAACGCCCTGATCAATTTCAGCAGATTCAAGGGATAAAGCTAAGGATGTTGTAACCTTCAAATATAGGGATGGGCGATAATGAAATTTCGACTACGCGATTATTGCAGCACCTTGATATGCGATATTTGCGATTATTGCGATATTTCTCAACGTGTAGGCCAAGCTGCTCTAATTTGATCAATAATTGGTCATAACCATTCTATTCGTACAGTAAGCCCACTTACTATACATGTTTAGGCCTATTAATACTACGACTAGGCCTAAATGCACTTACATAATAAGCCTAATTAGTGTCATGTTATATTTATTCAAAATAATTAAGTACTTTCAAATGCAAGTGTTTGAAATACCATACAAGCCGCACTCACCAAGTAAGCCATACCCACAAAAACCTAAAAAAAAACGGTGTACGCAATCCGAAAATTTTCTTCATAGGTAAGTCACTTGTTTAAGATGTGAAAATGTTGATTTTAATTAATCAACAGACAAGCACTTTATGTTGTAACAACATTAGTCCTGTTAAAATCAGCAGTGAGTAGCAATTTTTCTTATCCATTTGGAGGCCATGTTTGTTGAAAAATGTAGATTACATGGTTTATTAGAAATAACTTCAGAACGGTTGCTTCTAGAGACTTTTGGCTTGCACCACTGGAAAGCTGGCAAAACGATTAAAATGGTGTATTTGAACGTCAAAATCGCTCAATATTTAGTAATATTGTCTACAACGATGGGAAACGAGCGAAATGAAATCAATGCTGCGATGTTCGCGAAACACGAAAATCATTGTGATAACACTATCGCGTGTGTTGTATATCGTAGTAATATCGATATATCGTAGTATCGCCCATCCCTATTCAAATCCAGAGTCTGCTTCAAAAGTTCGCGTTGTAAGGTTTCTGACCGCACACCACCGATCAGGCGTTGTTGATATCTGTGATTTTATCGAACCCACAGTACTTAGTTAGCATTTTTAATGAAGCTAAATACTAACTGATGCTTTCATCATGTTTCTGTGACCTTCAAAAAAATTTAACCCTTTCAGAAACCACTGATGGTAGGGGTTCATCGTCATCGAGAATAGTTTTCACCAAATCTGCATAAGTAAATGAATCAGGAAGTGCAGGCGAAATAATGTTCAAGATTCGGTCAAACATTTTCTGTCCTACAGAAGCCATCAAAAAATCAATTTGAGCTGCAGGAGCTATATGTTTTGCTCTAAAATAGTAGCCTATCCGGGTGGAGTATTTCTCCCGTGTATCGTTTTCACCATCGAACTCAGCTGATAAACCTGCTGTTTTAGAAGAACTCATGTTGTCTTCCTCGTCACTACTTGAATTTAAATTTAAACTTGAATTAACTTCAGCGCTAGCACTCACTTCTGAATTTGCTTCTGTTTCTGCTAAACTGTTAACTGGAACAGTAGTCACAGGTGGTTTACTCACGACACCTGTCTCATGCATAAGCCTACACTAAATAATTAAATTTAATTTAATTACAATCCTAGTTAAATTAAACAAGGAGCACTCGAGACTACCGGTTATCTACTTAACAACTAAGCCACTCAAGAATAACTGTAGCCTACCTAGTAATTTAAATCAACCGCCTACAAATTGAATTTAAAGGGACTAGGCTTTTGAAATGTTTAGACGTTCATACACTTTGAAACGTTTTACAAAACAACACTACTGACCTAAGCTTGCAGCACAGACCCAAGTTTCATTCGTTTAAGCATAAACGCTACGGTGATCAATTAAACACCGGCACAAACCTGCCTGAATAAGGGCCAGGCACTATCGGATTTACAAGAGTTAATTGAGTAGCGCATTTTCATGTCGTCCTGTTCCTAGTACTGCCGGTGGGACACGCTGGTGCGTCGCTCTAGAACACTACTATTGTAAATATTAACCATTATAAACCCAGTTGCCCCCTTCAGTTCTAGTAGTTAAGGTACTAAATTTAACTATTATCATCAGTACCACTCAATTTCCAACACCACAAAATACACGGTTTGAAAAAGACTAAACTCTGGTAGGTCTTCCACCAAAAAAAAATTTGCCACCTACCACAAATTCGGAGCACAGATGTAGTTGAAGACCCTAACAAGTTAGCTTTAAAATTTATACTAATACTCATAGTACCGACTCGTCGCCATCTGTAGTGTATTGGTGGGGTACACTAAAATTTGTGTGGGTTAACTAGGGCATAGTGACGACAGACAACTGTTGTGTAGGCTACAACTGGAAAGAGAAGTTTTACTGGGAAAACCTTGTATATATATCATTTTACAATGGTACTATGGCATGAAACATTACAATATTGCATAGCTAGCCTAACAGTGGGTTAGGTAAGTCTAGGAAGGTTAACAAACTGAACCTGAATTGAATGCACCATTGTGGTGTCTCACTGACGACACCACAGATCTGGCGTTAAAATCATATTGAGTTGGCAGATGCAAAGGAAGCATCAAATGTGCAGTTGATGAATTTTGAAGCCAGTTCCATTTTGGGCTGCTAGTTCGAATCTGGGTCATGCCACTCCTAAGAAACGTAAGCATATAAAGGTGGCTTACTGTACTATGTTCTCTGGACATATTTCCGACTATCCATCGCTCACTTTCACACTGTATATTGTTCAAATACTTGCTGGAAAGTGAGCGATAGTTAGTCGGAAATATATCCGGAGAATTTGATAGTCCATTTCACAGTATTCGTTGTAACGGCATGTTACTGTAATATGTTATTTCTGGTTACATTTTGCTGTTGGGCTTGATTTCCTCTTTCATTAAAAAATATCGTTAAATGAAAATATCGCAAATGAAAACAGTAAATTATAAATAACTACATAAGGCTGGGCCAGAAAATACTGGAATTTATTTGGTGATTTTGATAATTAATTTAGTTTGCATAGAGCCACAAATTGTCTGCAAATAAATAATTGAAAGACCTTTAAAATGATTTTTCTTTAATGCCAAAACATATTAACCTGATAATTTTAGCATTACATTGTCATTACATTGTCAAACCTCCTTGATGTTCCCCTGGAGGTTTCTTCCGGTGGGCAGGTGCCTGCTTGCATATCCCACTGCACATGTGCAGCGCAGTCCTCCCTTATAAAAGTGAGAGCGTGGACGCTTTTGATATTCATTTTCCACCAGAGGTGTCTACACGCCACCTCGCTCCTAGAATTCCCCGCCTTTCATACGGATTTTGGATTCAACCCGAAAATAGCCGCCGCTCCTGAAGCTCCCGCTTCCTTGGCTGCTCTCCTCTGGCTTACTCCCTTCGCCCTTGACGACCGATGGGGTCCGCCTTTCGGTCGTTCCCTGACAGGGCTACTCACCCTTCGTTGGAACTGAAGACATCGTCGCTCCCTTCCCGTGGACTCCCGGACCGCCCCACCTTCCGAATTGGCTTACGCCTTTCGGTCGTTCCTGACAAGACATCTCTCCCTTCATTGGAACTGAACACATCGTGGCTCCCTTCCCGTGATCAACCGTGACCGATCCACCATCCGAATTGGCTTGCGCTTTCGGTCGTTCCTTGACAAGGCAACTCACCCTTCGTTGGAACTGAAAACACTGTGACTCCCTTCCCGTGATTTCCCGGGACCGACCCACATTCCGAACTGGCTTGCGCCTTTCGGTCGTTCCTTGACAAGGCAACTCACCCTTTGTTGGAACTGAAAACACCGTGGCTCCCTTCCCGAGGTGTCCCGGGTCCGACCCACCTTCCGATTTGGCCTGCGCCTTTCGGTCGTTGCTTGAAAAAGCAACTCACCTTTCACGGAAACTGAAAACACCGTGGCTCCCTTCCCGTGGATTCCCGGGACCGTCTCACCTTGCGAATTGCTTACGTCTTTCGGTCGTTCCCAGACAAGACAACTCACCCTTCGCTGGAACTGAAAACAACGTGGCTCCCTTCCCGTAGATTTCCGGGACCAACCCACCTTCCGGATTGGCTTACGCCTTTCGGTCGCCCCTTGACAAGTCAACTCGCCCTTCGCTGGGGCCGAAAACACAGTGGCTCCCTTCCCGTGAATTCCCAGCACCGTTCCACCTTCCGAATTGGCTTACACCTTTCGGTTGTTCCTTGGTAATGTATCTCACCCCACATCTTGCTGCTAGTCTCGACCGGGGCTGACCCCACGTCTCGAGCGAAAATCAAGACAACAGTTGCTGTCCACTGCTGCTTGTCTCATTCGAGGCTAAAAACCCACGCTTTGAGTGAAGAATCAAGTTGGAAGCCATCTGAATTTCCTACTACTTGTTCCGTCTATGGCTGATCCCACGTCTCTAGTGAAATTCAAGTCACCAGCTGCTGTCCAAACTGCTGCTCGTCTCAGCGTGTAAAAAAAAAAGAAAAAAAAAAAAACCCACGTCCTGAGTGAAGAGTCAAGTCGGAAGACGTCTCGATCTCTTGCTGCTGGTTCGACCGTGGCTGTCCTCACGTTTCGAACAAAAATCAAGTCTACAGTTGCCGTCCACTCTGATGCCCGCCTCTTTCGTGATTTAACTCACGTTTTGAGGTATTTATCACGCCAGAAGCCATTGACATCGCTTGCTGCTCGTCTCGCCTATGACCACCCCCACGTCTCGGGTGGGAATCAAGACAACAGTTCTGCTCACACTGGTGCTCGTCTCATTCGTGGCTAAACCTACGTTTTGAGGGAAGAACCAAGTCAGTAACGACCGTGTTGTCAGTAAAACAAGACAACAATGGCCACCCACACTGATGTTCGTCACATCCAAGACAAATCGTCATTTTTTCACTGCTAAAAATCCAACACCTGTCGACTAAACAAAATGGCTCTCAAAGAAGCTGCTGGATGGCCGCCTCAGTGATCCAACCTCACATGCACATGCCAGGTACTCCCTACACGAATGACGTCTACATGAGCTGCCATCTCTTGGTCTCAAGCTACCGCCCGGGCTGCCGCTCATCTCTGTCGGTTTTTCTCCTTCGTCCGAAATCATCATGGGCCCCTTCCTGTTGTTCCCGGGACCGCTCCACCTTCCGTTAATCCAGGCTGGTGTTTCACCCCTGCCTTTCGGTTGGAATCATGGCCTCCCATTAAGTTCATCACAGGACCGAACACACCGCCTTCTTCTGGACCCCACCTACCTTCGGCCCCTTGGGTCCTCCACCCTTTAGCAGACAACGCCTTCAGTGACCTGCCACACCGCTGCACGACACACAGGAAATGCTGTGGCTCACTTCGCCCGTCGGCCGCCTACGGCTGTCACCACGAACTCCCGATGTATCACGTTCCCACGACCCACTGAACGTTTCCCGGTCAAGCTCAGCCGTTCACCCCATCCCTACGCCAGATTAAACACGTGGTTTCTTTCCCGTTGTCTCCCAGGTTCGCGTCACACTTCAACTCCCTTCAGCTGCCGGTGACCTTCACCTGCCTTGCTCCCACCGTGTCATGATCCCACGTTCTGCACGACGCCTCTCAGCAGTCTCCTTCTCGTCCAAGCTCAGCCATTCACGCCCATCCCTTCGCCAGGCCAGCGCCCATCATCATGTCACGTTCCGACCCTACAAAACCCCCACTCAACTGTATCTCCACCCTGCTCAACGCAGATTCCGGTGCCTTCCCTCCGGTATCTTCCCTTCGGTGTCTCCCTACGGTGTCTTCCCACCGGTGGTTTCCCTTCGGTGTCAGATCTTCCCTTCACACGCATGTGGTTTCCATAGGAGGAATGCTCCCCCCCCCCTTCTGTTTCGTCCCTTCACCGGCCCCAAAAAAAATCTGCTTGGCCCACCCTTTATCGAGGATCACCAATGCCTTGTGCGTGAAACTCTCTGCGGACGCAAGCCGAGAAAAGATACGCAATCTTTCATCCCTCATCTCACAGCTCTTCCAGAATGCAAGCTTGGTAACCTACCATTCCTTAAAACTGAGCAACCAGAGCCCTTCTTAACAACTCCCTCCTCCTTCGGGAGTTAGCCCTTTCATCCGGCAACAACCTTAATGTCTCCACTCGGAACCGTCTCCGCAACCAACCAATTCATGAGTCTGACACCCTTTCCGTGGTTTAATCCCGACTCTTGCCCCACACTTGGACATCTCAATGAAAGTAAAACCGCAAAACAAACCTTTCGTCCAACCGCCCCTTTCAGTAGAACGCACAATCCAATTCCCGCCTTTCATCGGTCGACCGGAACTAGGCCGCATCTACACCGTCCTCTGTCCGCACAAATGAGAATGCGTCCTTTCAGCCAAGAAACCAACAACGCTTTCGGTCCGACCCATTTCGCTCCCGCCCCAGCCAAAGGAACCAACAGAAGTGAGCCGCAACTCCCGACGGCAGAAGCCATCATGCCTCGCCAGGGGGCAGCAGCTTCTTTCGCAAGACCGACAATGATGCCTCCCGCCTTTTTTGCCTTCCTGTCGGCACAAGACTCCGCCACTTCTTCCCGACCTGGCAAGAACTGACCCACAACACAGACGTCTTTTCGGCCATCATACTTGACTTTCGGCCAACACTCCTAGCTCTACCACTGCTTAACCTCCCCTCTGTTGGGTCATGTGACCAGTATTAATTTTTGTTGTGCAACTTCCCCAAATATATTCTTGCATAATTAGATTTGAAGCCTCT
>JAHWFP010011834.1:10065-21677 GCA_023313725.1 Lithobius niger | reverse complement strand
CCCCCCCCCCCCCATCCAAAGAAAATCGACCGTGTCGTATTGCATGCTTGAATGTTTAAACCTATTTAGTAGATTTGTATTACAGGAACCTATGTCGCTCCTTTATTATTCATTCAGAGCGTAATCGGAGAATTGGTTATGATGGTTTCTACGCGTAGCGATTGTGTCCTCCGTTCTTCAACTGCCGCTTTACCTGTCCCAACCACTGTTACCCACTATGAGCCGTGTGCTCTTGATTTTTTTAGCGTAAGCAGTTATTGTATTTATTTAAATTCTTGTTAGTTTTGAAAACCTATTCACCTGAATCTTTTGGCTTGGGTTGGCGTTGCTAATAGACCCGTGTTTCTCCTGAATATTATTTCATGGTTGGGTACAATAAAACAATATTTATTTTCAAGTACTTTTCCCTCCACTCCACTCCAAAAATTGGGCATAATGGATACGTGAAACAGCTACATTCACATGTTTATGCATATTTCTTCTTCCCTCCTCCTTAAAAAACGCGCTAGATTTATCGTTTATGATAGTTTAATATTTTAACTAACTAATTGCAAAAACAATTTTTAAAAAAGTAAAAATTTATGCTTGGAAATATTGAAATAATGTTGAGACAGACGACACTTAAACAGCACCTAAATTGAACTTCAAGTAGATCGAGTATCGACATTTTTTCCAAGTATGTTCTTGTATTTTTCAGTATCAATATTTTTCAAGGATATTCCAGGATCGACATTTTAAAAAGTATATCCCACTACTGTCCAGTATCGATATTGTTTCAAGTGTTCCATATTTTCCAGGATCGACATTAAAAAAAATTTATATTGCAGTAGTTTCCAACACCGACATTTTTTCAATAATTTTCCTGTATCGACAGTTTTCCAAGTCTAATCCAGTATTTCCCAGTATCGACATTTTTTTCCTGCAGCCCATATTCCATTATTTTCCAGTACCGATATTTTTTCAGATATGTTCCAGCATTTCCCAGTATCGACATGTTTTCAAGAAGCCTATGTTCCAATATTCTCCAGTATCGAAATTTTTTTTCATGCGTATTTTCCAGTATCGACATTTTCTTCCAGTAGCATGCATTCCAGTATTTTCCAGTATCGAAATTAAAAAAATATACATATATATTCCAGCAATACCGAAAATTGAAATTTTTTTAAGTAGCTTACATTCCATCCAGTATTGATATTTTTTCATGTATATTCCAAGATTTCCCAGTATCGAATTTTTTCAAGTATATTCGAGATTTACCAGCGTTGACATGAACCCTGTATTTATAATTTATAGTTTGGGTAGTTTAACTTAAAAAAAAAGAGAGAATACAACACTGCTTATTTTAGCGCTGTAGGCTCACGATGCCAAGTATCCCGAGTTAAAAATTTCCGCAGTCTCTCACTAGGATCTCTAACAAGCGGAGGGCTGTGCGCCTGCCAGAGTAAATCAATATTCTTTCTCGCCCCTCTTCTGTCTACTCATTTCGCACGCTACAGTCACACTAAATTCGTTTACTGCTAAGTGGCATTAGTCACTCACTAAAAATCCACCTACTGAATACTAATTTAAGTATTTGAAGGGAGGCACTCACTCCACGGTTTGGCGCCATTACGTTCCGACCAATTTGAGCCAAATGAAGAAGATAACTTTTGCAATGCTGCATGATATGATGACCTTCTGTCCATCAAACTTTCGGTTTTGTCTTCATTTAAAAGGACATTCTCATTGTATTCGAGCATCCTGCGCGAAATAGCCTTTGCAACATTTACTTAGGTTAGAGTGAATGTAGCAAAACAGCTTCTCACGAGAGAAAAATAGAAAAATGGCTTTGAAACGTTTGCACACGTCTGAAAGTAATGTTGCAAAACTGAGCCATACAGGAAAGCTAACCGGAAGGAATGAAACTTCAGTTTTTATTTAGCCCAAAAATTATACATTGGTTAAGATAAAAACTGATCGGTCTTAAGCGTTTGTAATTAAACAAAAGAGTCGTGCCACTTTTTTTTTTAATAGTTATCTTGATTAGAATAGGAAATTGTTATTAAAAAGTTATACTACAAACTTTTCTTTGTTTGTTTGCTTTTTTTTTTTGTTTCGGCCAGACATAAAGACTTACTTTTCGTAAGCGTTCGTATTTAAATACATGGTTCACGTCACCCCGTTTTAAAAAAAAAATATGTTGTAAAAAACATTGAAACAGTAAAACGACGGTGGGTCAAATTATTAATAAGTTAACTTTGCAACACTGATGACTTTCTGACCATCAAAGTTGTTTTTTTTTTATTTAGTTTTTATTTTGGCACAAATCTTACATGGCTTTTCGTAAGTAGAAGTCAGTGGTGCCCAAGAAGGGAGAGAAGGGTTGAAAAGGAATAAATAACGCAATAAATTGCACAGCAAAAAATAACACAACTTTCACAATGAGGAGCGGGGGGGGGTCGGCTTGGGTAATTTAAAAATATATATATATATATATATATATTTGTGAGGGGGGGACCCTTCACACCCATTCTTAAGAAACATAATATAGCCAATATTGTGAATAGCTAAGAATGACAAGTAAGCAGTAATTATTAAAACAAAAATCATCAGCAATCATGATCTGGGAATTGAACCCACGTTCTTTGTCTTGGGACACCGACCACTACGATAGATAGCTCGACACTATCGTAATCGCTGCTAACTTGCCATAGAAATTAACATGAGTATACAACAAACTGACACCCGGGGATGCCTGAACGCCAGACCTCCAACTCTGGACAAACATACACTAGGCTACAGCAAGGTTAAAGAAACGGAAATGGAAACGGAAACGGAAACGGAAACAGAAACGGAAAGTATCTATATAATAAAAGCGGTAGAATGGATCTAGATGAGGCGACACTCGGAAGAGGAGGTAGATGAAAGAGGAGAAATGACCAGAGCGTATTGTTGATGTCCTGTAACAATTTCTTGTAGCATGGTAGCAATGAACAAGGCTGACAATTTTCATTCTTTGCACGGCAGCAAAGAAAAATGGCGAGCGTTCGGCAGAATTAAGATTATTGTCGATGCTCTGTAACAAACAGTAACAATGAAGTATTACGTCATATTATTTTGTTATACGTTTTAAAACTAGGAGTGTTTCATCAAGTCAGTTGTCCTGATGGTTAGGGCGACAGCCTACTAATCGAAAGGTTTTGAGATCTAATCCCGTCCAACCTGCGAAAATGGGTTATTAGTTTGAGGCTAATTTTGTAGAAGGCAGATCTAATATTAGGCTCGTTTATAGGCTCCATTTATACTCTTGTTCAAAAAAGAGTGTTTTCCTTATAAGGGCATTTCATTGTTGTAATAGAACTAAATTGATTATGGATTGCTCTCTTCTCTTTGTACCAATGTACGTTAGAAACTGAATTATCTTTAACTTGTAACAAACGATGGATCGGAAAGAAGTGAAAAACCAATAATGCATTTATTTCTATTAGAACAGTGAAATGCACATGTAAGGAAAACATTCTTTCTTGAGCAAGAGTATAGTTTCCTGGTTTAATACTAACATTTATAGCTAATTTCTGTTTCTTTAACTTCCGACCCTGGCATGGTCACGTCACCATTTTTTTTAAATATATTTATTTCGAAAAGAAAATAGTAGTGACAGCGGGCCAAATTGGTAAAAAGTTTCGTTTTTGAAGTCGAGTGAACTTAAAAAAAAAAACAACGAAGGGAAAATGTTTTCATTGGGTGTCACTAATCGGTGTTCCATGTGTGCTCAGGTTGCAATTATAGCCTAACCTACAACGGCCACTTTCGGTTTAAAAAATGCTTGATACAAATGAAAGTTGTGATTTTACGACAAACAGCACACAAAATAAACAAAGAAGAGTCTAGATAAATCCACAAGTAGACCCTACATTCAGCGTTCACCCGAAAAAGCCCAACGCTCTCGAAAAAACCACAATAATACCTAATAGTGTGTTTTTCACGCACTTTACTTATTTTAACGAATTTACATTAAAGAAAAAATTATCTAGCCTGTCCAAAAAATAAGCAACACTTAGCCTGTATGTTATCACCTTTTTGCATTACCCTTTATATTAATGACTTTTTACTAATTATATTCAAAACATTATTTGTTAATTGTTTGTAAAGAAAGGTTTTTGCTAAACATTGGTACATTACAATAGTGTATAAAACAAGGAATCTTGCGGTAGTACTATTACTATAAAATTCTCATATAAACTCGATAAAGCCTGAAAAAAAAACACAGTAAAATCCGAAAACAGGTTTGTATCTTCATTTGTTTAATATTGACCAAGCCAGTTTGGCTTTCCGACTCACATTCTACTTTTTGTGCTTTAAAGAAAATTACATTTCCTTTTGTTAAAAAAAAAGTAAATTAAATTAAAATGAAGTATAAAAGGCTTTCAGTAGTATCGGTTTCTCGAGCAATCCGTCTGTTAAAGCAACGTCTGTATGTTGCAGCGTTATGAATTCGTACATTGCTTGTTTCAGTTTCGAGTGACGCTGTACATTCATTCACTAGATGGCAGCAGCAACCCGGACGCCGATAACCTCGGTCCCACCCTGACCTCGGTTGAGTCTTCGTTTAATTTTACAAGAATCGTAAAAATGCCGAAAATCATGCTTTTAGTTTATTTCACAGTCTGACTTCCTTAATACAAAGCTACAGCACTAAAAGCAGGACAACGTAAGTGCTGGGTTTTAAAACGAACAAAAATTGTTTTTTTCTTAAAAAGTAAAACGCTTAGAAGGCAGTGTTCCGAGGGATTTATTGATAATTATAGACTTTTCCTGAGACTACAAAATTAATTTTAAGAGACTGAGAATAAATTCGTAATTAAGCTTCAGACTTTATTTGTATTTTTCTTTTTTCTTTTGCCCAAATAAAAAAAAAATGAGTCCATGGGTTGCATTTAATACCGCTAGATGGCAGGACGTTCCGGGCCGGCATATTTAGCCCAGGTTTCGGTTTCGATATAAAGAGTGGCGTCAGTTTCGATTACGACGATTGTTTGTTTTCGTACGGTGTACTTGTACAAAAAAAAGGGTGCATTAGAGCCATCGTACCACATTAAAATGTAAATATGTACTTTGCTAAGTAGGATGTAAGAGCTTGGAAGAAAAGAAATTAAGCTAATATACAGAAACTGTGGTCAAGAAATTAGACACATCGTCGCGCAGCACTAACACTCTTCGTTGGTGTTGTAAATTAAATCAAATTCACTACTCCCCTTCCCCCCCACTAAAAATATAAATAAACAGAAATAAATAACCAGAAAGGTACTTTATTGCAATATTTTCGCCAAATCAATTTATCGTTAGCTTTCTTAAGCACGTGAAAATGTCCAGCCCGTATATTTATTCATTTATTTATTTAAATTAGTTGTAGCGCCTAAGGGCAATAAACAACCTCTGAGTATAGAAAAATTTAAAAAATGCAACAGTAAATATTTACACATTAGAATGGCTGCAACAAATAGGCGAATGGCAAGATAAATAATATTAACAAAAACCTCGTAACTGTATGCACCAACACTATCATTCGTTAACACCATGCAGTCCCGAATTGTTCTTGGAAAAAATGACTCGGCCAGTACATCAAGCTTACATTGAAAACGCTTAACTCTCATGGTCACTTCTCCCCAAATAGTCAGGTGACAGCAAGTACTCTACAGGATTTAAAATAGTATGGTCATGATAAATCCTGTAAAACAGGCCTAGCCTACGATCACGTCTTCTGACACTTAAAGGCTGCCAGTTTAGTGAGTTCATCATGCCAGTTATACACAGGCCTTTCTGCGAAAATTGCCCACGACCATTCTGGCACCTCTCAATCTCGCTAATTTGGCACCAAGTAGCAGGGTCCCACACAGAACTACGATACTCAAGCTTGGATCTTACCAAAGCTTTATGAATCACATCTCTGGCTTGTTGCGTGAGGTTCCAGCAGTGGCGTAGATAAGGGTGTGCAAACGTGTGCAATGCCACACGTTGCCCTCAGTGTACGCACACATTGCCCTTTTCGCCAGTAACGCCCTATTTTCCATAGGCATCACGCACCAGGTCTTCCTTATGCACATGTTGCCCTCTGCCTAGGCACATGCTGCCCAAATTTCTGGCTACGCCACTGGGTCCCAGCCAACATTCTATTTATAAATTGTACATCAGAAGTTGCCTTTGTACAAATGTTGGCAATGTGATCGTTCCATTTCAACTTGTTGTTAATGCAGATTCCCAAAACTGAAATTTTGTCAACCACCTGTAATGTGTTACCTCCAATACTGTAGACCTGCATAGCAACATGGTGTTTTCGTGTAACGAATAAAACTTTAGTTTTGTCGATGTTAAGATTCATTTTCCATTTTTTACACCAAGCAGCGACCTTGTCCAAATCAGCCTGTAACAGTAGTCTGTCCTGTTCAGAGGTAATAATTCTGTACAAATTTGCATCATCAGCAGACAAGACAGAGTTTGAGGTAATTCCCTCAACAAGATCATTAATATAAATTAAGAAAAGTATGGGACAACTAACTGATCCCTGTGGCACTCCCGACGAAACCCCCACTTCACTGGATTTGGCACATTAACAACAACATACTGTTTTCTATCACGAAGGAAGGCACGATACCAATTAACCACTGACTCACTGGCACCATAGCTTATCAGCTTTAAAGGATACATAGCACGGAAATTGTCGAACTCAAACCTTCGTATGACATGTTATGGTTTGTGTAGTCTTACTGTAACATTTAACATAGGTATCTTATGTTTAAATCAAAATTTCTATGCCTAATATCTCCGCCGTCTTTAAATATTTTCCACTGAAATTTGGTATTTAAGCTTTGTTGGACTTGGTCGCGCACGTGTCCCATCACTCATAATACGTGGCACGAATACAAATATGATTGAAGTCTTCACGCCAGCTAAAGTAAAATTTAAGTATATCCGTTTCTATTCAATATTTTTTTCGATCCCCAACTTCGCCAGATAGTAGATAACTATGGGAGGCCCATTTATACTAAAACTTATGCAACTCTGTGCAAGAGTACACACAGGGAGCCACACGTAGATTTGATAATAATTTAGAATTTTTAATTTAAATAGTCAAGTATACAATTGAGAAAATTGCTTCTGTTTAAGTGCTGTTGTGCTTTAAGAATAATTATTTGGTAAATATGTTACGAATTAACATGTATGTATGCGATTCTTGTTAATTCCAAGATACATGGTTTTAGTATATGTTTCTTATTTCCCCCCTTAAATTTAAGTAATATATTACTGAATAATATAAGTACAACGAAACAAAGTTATTGCGTATTATCTACATAATTAAAGCAGTAAAACGATACTAGAAGAGCTGGAGTTAGAAGAGGAGGACGTGGCGTAAGGAAATTGTTGTCGATGCCCTGTAACAATTGCTTTTTGCAAGGTAGCAGTGAATAAGGCCGAGAACATTCATTCTTTGCGCGGTAGCAAATAAATATGGCGAGCGTTCGGCAGGATGAAGGGTATTGTCGATGCCGTGTAACAATCAGTAACAAACCCATATACGTCATATATTTTATTACGTCATATTATTTTATTACACGTTTTAAAACTGGTATTTCGTCAACTCAGTATTTCCTGGTGATTAAAGCGTCAGCCTCCTAATCTGAAGGTTGTGAGTTCGAATCCCGTTCGTGCAGCGAAAATGGGTGATTAATTTAAGACAGGTAATAGGTATAGCTAACACTAGGCAGGTTTTACTTAATGTGTAGCTAATAGGCACGTACAACTTCAGTGTTAATGATATGAGGTCTAAGGTTATAGAAATATTGAATTTCCCAGGGAAACTATCCACCTACCAGGTGAAATTCGAGCAAAGAAACCTGATTTCACTTTATGCTTTTCTACAACTGCACTGGCGGTATAAAAAGAATCAATCACCTTCATATGAGGTCTAAGGTTATAAAAATATTGAATTCACGCTGTCAATAAGTTAGTAGTTTTTATTATTCAAACAGTGCTGTCCTGGGCTGCCCTGGGCTACAAGGACTGAGTACAAGCTGCTACTCTCTTGCATGCTATTGCGTTAAAAATTGTTTCCCTTTGAACCTATTGACCATGCATGTTGAAATTCGGCCGAGGAAATTGATCTCACCTAACAAAACGGCTTTTCTATACTTCTCTACAAATAGCACTGGTGGTGCAAAAATAGTCAAATTAATGGAAAATTTGTTAATTCTGACAGTGCTATCCTGGGATGCCCTGGGATACAAGGACTGAGTAAAATCGTCTGCTCTCTTGCATCCTGTTGTGTTATTAATTGTTCCACAGTGAAACTATGGACCCTGCCTGGTGAAATTCGGACAAGGAAACTGATCTCACCGAACAAAACAGATTTTCTATACGTACTTTTCCACAGAAATTTAGTATACATTTTAGTGTTAATGATATACATTACCTTCGTATGTGGTCGAAGGTTATAACAATATTAATAAGTAAGTAATTTTTATTATTTAGAAGTGCTGTCCTGGGATGCAAAAGTCACTGCAGTAATTTCGTGGGCGCCAGCTAAACCGGCATATGTATTTGACCAAGCTCTGCAAGCTGTCTGTTAATTTAGAAAATATTGTCCTGGAATTCCCAGGGATACAAAATGACCTGAATACGTAATGCCCTTGGATGCATCACTTCGGGAGAACCAGCAAGACCGGCGGAATTTTATGCTGGGATGTTTAAGCATTAAAATATTTGAAAATTGAGCACTAACTTAATTTGCGTTGTATTGAAACCAAACATATTGAGCAATAATTTAATCTGAGTTGTACTGAACCCTTTTTTACATGAATTAATTTTTGGTATTTTTTTAAATCAGCCGAGGGATACGAAGTAGCATTCCTTGGTTTGGAGATGAGGACGCTGACCACTGGGCTGTTTCTGCTCGCTTTGCTCGGGAGGACCCATCACAAAGCTTGCGGTGCGAGTTGGGACTTTTTCACCTACAGTCAATTGTCGCCACCTGTCAATACAGCGTGACTTGGAGTTAATAGATTAAATAACTGTTGGGTTCTCCTTTTCTAATATTTGCAGGGTTTGTCTTTTTGGTAGTTGCAATGGCTGAGGACAGTAGCAAGGTTTCACGTGGACTTAACATTTCACCTAGATTGTGAGTTCTAAAATCTTATTTTCTGATGATGCTCTGTTCTGACAGATCTGAGCCAACACACGAGTTGTGTTCAAGCAACACACAGTTTATACAGTAGCAGTACATATTCTTTCTTTTTGCAAAGTATTATACAAACTGCACAAACTGTGTACTGTCAGCCTAGCTGACCATAATGTCGTATTGTCAGCAATCCTTTGCTACATCTCTCAACTACGATTGATATCGGGCGTACCTGAACTCTTGGCCTTTTATTCCTTTTCCACTGTCCTCCACTGATGAAAAGGAAAAAAGGTCGTGACAGTAGGAATGGACCACACAAGGAATCAGGTGTCGAAATGATGAGGCCGTTTATATGGATTTTCCTCCTAGCACTCGGTTAGACCCAACTGAGGTGATGAAAAGGCTTCACGAACCAACGTAACCAGCAGCTGTCAAAAATATGTTTATTTGGGATAACATCAGGGCTCTTTGTTATTCAGGGTCCTGTCCAGTATATCTGCTGTAGCATCCTTTACAGTAAGTATCTCTCTTACATTTTTGGGTTTACGAGTGCTGCTGTTAGTCATCTCATCGTGGAGCAATGACAGATCGGTTCGCTTTAGTCGAAGGTAGGACTCACCAACTCCCATTACCATGGGGTGTACATGATAGGTGATTTCTGCATGGAAACGCAGTTCAGATTCCGTTAGGGCTAACTACCCAAGCAAAATGACGGAATCTTGGACCTGCTCAGTCAGAGGAAGGAAAAGAAAAGGAAGGAAAAGAAAAGGGAGGCACAATAGGGTCCTGACGTAACAATACCACAGGAGAAACACAATTGCAAAAAGGACAATGAAGATTAAACTACTCTCAAGAACATAAGTCAAACGTAGTGTTGCAGAATAAGCGTTGCAAGGGTACCCAACAAAGATAGAACAATGATGCACTTCGGCCGAAAACTTAAACATTGTTCGTGTATCAGTTAGACGATGGCGTTCGGCAACAATGTGGTAAGACTTTCGCTGTTTACCCGAGTGGCGACGCCACGAGGGCAATAAAGCGAAAGTCTTATCACATTGCTGCCGAACGCCATTGTCTAACATACTTGTACAACGATGAGTTGAATCTTTGGTGAGTAACCTATTCTTGCAATAAAGCGACAGTGCTGTTGCAATGTTGCCGAATTACCGTCGAACATATTTGTACAACAACGATTTGACTTGTTAATAACCGAGCCAGTATTGTGATAGTATAATGAGCCATTGTTGGTGGGAATGTTCTTTGCTGCAACTTCGTTTTTAAAACTTATTAACTGCAATATATGCCTTACGTGTTTATTTTAATCAATCTCTCCTTCGGCTCTCTTTTAGCTGCAATAAATGTATCATTTTGGAAATATTGATACGTTAACATTGAAACGTAAACATTGATTGCGGCGGTAGATTTTCCTACATAAGTAAGAACCCCACGCCTTCGTTTTCTATGCCAAGAATTCATTTTTCTTATTTTAACAATTTATAATCGTTAATTGTGTTAAATAGTTTAATAATGCTTTAGAAACGATTGGGATAAGTAAACGTGGACTGCAATTGTATTTTTACTACTTAAGTAAAAACCAAAGACCTTCGTTTTCTTATGTATGTAAATCAGAAATCCACGCCTAGCAGTGGTTCTTACTAGTGGTAAGACAACGGTTTCATTGTTGCAGCAGTGTGTCTTCAAGATATAAATCCACTGCTGCAACAATGGCCCAACAATGAAAGAGTTGTACAAGTATCAGTTAGACGATGGCGTTCGGCAACAATGCGGTAAGACTTTCGCTGTTGACCCGAGTGGTGAAGCCACCATGGCAATAAAGCGAAAGTCTTATCGCATTGTTGCCGAACGCCATCGTCTAAGATGATTGTACAACGACGAGCTGAATCTTTAGTGAACGAGCCATTGTTGCGATAAAGCGACAGTGTTAGCGCATTGTTGCCGAACCATCGTCGAACATACTTGTACAACAACGATTTGCAATGTTAGTGACCGAGCCATTGTTGTGGTAGTATAACGAGCCATTTTTGGCGGGAATATTCTTTGCTCCTACTTTCTTTTTAAAACTCAATAGCTGCAATAAATGCCTTTATTTGTTTATTTTAATCAATTTTAACTTTGTCTAATGGGTCCTTCTTCAGCTGCAATAAATGTATTATTTTTGAAACCCTGATATGTAAACATTGATAGCGGTAGTACATTCACACACGTAAGTAAGAATCAAAGGCCTTCGTTTTCTATGCCTGCAATTATTTTTTCTTACTTTAAAAATTAGTAGTTGGTAATTTAAAGTGGGAAATCTATATATATAATTACACAAAATCCGCAAGGCAGCCAGCAGCAGCAGCAAGCAGGACATACGAAGCAGTCATCTGCATCTGCAGCGCAGCCAGCAGGACATACGATGCCATCTACCGACAGAACGGCAAATTATAAGAGTAATGAG
>JAHWFP010011818.1:105-10660 GCA_023313725.1 Lithobius niger | reverse complement strand
AAAAAAAAGGTACTTTCATCTTTTCCCGTTGCGTAAATCAGTCCCAAACATAGGGTAGTAAGAATTTAAGTAGCAAGGCAAGGTAGCTATTTTACCGGAATTTTTTTTTACCGTATTTGCTGCCTATCGGGGCTGTTGGCCCCTAAGCATCCTCTAAATATACTAGAAACTGCTATATAAACAGTTCCATCTTATTATTAAATTTTCGCATTCTTGTGGCATATGATTTTATTACATTCAGTCAACCTCACGCAAACTGTTAAAATGCTATTTTTCGGGTGCTAGCTTTCTAGCCTGGCTAAGTGGCCGACGCCAAGACATGGCAGCCGTATTGGTCCACTGGCCAGGTTGAATGCTGCGCCCGCCCTGTCTCTCCCCCCCCTTTACAAAACTACGAGGGTTGTAATTTGGGAAAAGTGGGGACCAGGTGCAAGACTTCCATAAAAAGAATACCCCGACCTCCCCCACATTTTAAGAATTCATTCATCCACCCTGAAATACGAAATTTTGGTTGTCTGTTGGTTTTTGACTAGTCGACTTGTCCCCTCCATAATTACAAAATTCGACACCCTTGAAGACAGCTTACCGGTAGTCTATCATTATTCCAGTGTAATAATACGTAGTTTAATTAACAACGTATTCTTACCGTGTGTCCGTGGCCCACCGCCACCAGGGATAGGCTAAGTGTGATGTGATCAGCACGCCAGTGCCAGTAGTACGCACTCGCAGAGACAAACGACAAAATGCTGCAACGGATTACATCAGTAGGCCTAATCCCGCGTAAAAAAACAATGAACTTGCTGTCACGTCGAGAGTGAGATTGAGTCGTCACCGATCGCGACTGCCCTCTGACGAGAGTGTATTGTTGACATCCTTTTTTTTGTTTGTAGCTCGTCGTTGTAGTACCTAACCCCTTGTAGCAGGCATTGCCTGCAATGCACACGTTTTCTCACAGACTCGTTACGCTGCTTGCTTACGCTAGGCAGCCCACATTCAGTTTGCATCGAGGTGGAGGAAAAGGGTAGGTGGGCGGGGGTGGTGGTGGAGAGGGGGGGGGGGATGAAGGGGAAAGTAAGATTTGGGAAGGAATATTATTTGTCGGTTACACTTACAATGTGTTCTACTGTTCTGCATCCCATCTTTTCTACGGTAAATCGTTGCGGGCAAACTTAACAATTTTTTTGCGATTTTAGATAGTCTCCCCCCCCCTAAAATTTCAATGAGGCATTTGTCTCATTCCCCCCAATAGATAGACCCCCCTGCACGCGTTTTTTACTACTAATTGTTACATACATGGCTGGCCAGAGGGGGAAGCAAGTGTGGCTTCTGTCCCTAGACCCGTGCCAAAGGGGGCACAGGCTAAAAAATAAAACTGTAAAAAGGGTGTTCTCTGAATTCAGTAACACTCACATGCCCTGGCTTTAAACTGGCCCTACTGGCTAGGCCGTGCCCCATGGTACAGCTGACATGAAAAATCCACAAAAAAAAAACTGAAAAAGAGAAAAAGGTTTTTGCTTATACGGGTACTAAGCGAATGGTGTTATGGGGCCGCCACTAGAAAATTTGGAGCCACGAGCCCCATTAGACATTTGGGCGGTCCTGGTTACATACTTGTGCAATCGTTTATGCACAGCATGACGCATGATGCAGTGAATTTAATGAGCTTTAATGAGCGAATTTGACGTCATCTGTAATTCTTTTTTTTTAAGAACAAATGACCTCACAACAGCTTTCTAGTTAAATTTTTCATCCTATTCCTTCAAAATATATGGTTCCATTAAAAAGTAACCAACTAACATTTTTAAAAACAAGAAAACTGTAACAATGTTACAGCGTTTGATAAGATTTTGAACTCAAACATACATTAACAATTATTTTTACAGTAAATTTTGAATTCTCAAAACAATGTGCCAGCATCGTGCACCAGTATCGATCGCAATAGCATCAAAGGCAAACTTGGTGTTAGGCCGGGGATGTTCGTTACTCTTTGGCCCGGTCGATCGCCTTGCTGTCATGTGTTCGCATGGTTTTTGAGCACATGCTAGTAAGACACCTTGAGTCACATCTGGAATGCGGCAACTGGGTTTTCGATAGGCAGTTCGGTTTTCGCAAGCACAGAGGTGCACAGGAAGCTATCCTGTTCCTGGAGTCGAGTGTTAGAGAAGCATGGGCGGATAGCAGCATCGTTGTTGTGGTCTTCCTAGACATTAAGGCTGCGTACGACACTGTCGACCTGGACTCGGTTGAGGCCTCCCTGCGGCACATGAAAGTCAGTGGGCGGTCCGTCCAGGCCATTCTTTGTCTCCTGCGAGACAGGAGCTTCGCAATAACGGTAGACGGTCACTGATCGAGTATTGCCCATACTGACCGTGGGCTGCCGCAAGACACCTAAACCTCTTTGCGATAGCCATCAATGACGTCCTGGTGGAGCTAGCCATTTCCTTCAATGTGGTGGCGTATGCAGACGACGTCGCCATGTGGGTTGTGGGCTGCGAGTTGCCCACTCTTTTAGAGGCATTGGAGGCCATTCTGGATTGTCGGCATGGCCTCTTAGCATCTAGGGGGCTGACCCAGTCTCAACACAAGACCGAGTTCTTGTTGTCTCCAGGGCAGCTTTTGTTCCAATTAAGCTGAGAGTTGGTACCACCGAGGTGACAGCTTCCCAGTCGGGCCGCTATCTTGGCATCCAGCTCGACTGTCAGTTGTCCTGGGCTAAGGAGACCGCTGCAGTGAGAGACAAGTTACAGGTGCGGCATAGGACTCTTCAGGCCCTATCGTCTAACAAGTCGCTCACGAGGATAGTGGCACTTTCATCCTCCTACAGGATATACATCAGGGCGGTTGCCAATTTTTGCCTGCCTTTCCTGGCCGGGAGCCGGAAGGCTACGGACAAAGTGCAGGTGGCTGTGAATACCTGTCGTCAGATGGTCACTGGCTGTTTACCGTCCGTCCCGGTACCGGCATTGCTGGTAGAGGCTGGAGAACAACCATTGCACAGTAGGGCAAGGGAGCTCCTGGTGGCTTTCTACCTTCAGGTGGTGGCTAGGGGTGGCTCAGATTCCCTGGCCAGGATTCTCTGGGACTATGTCATGCTGAGCCCATGAGAACATCAAGGCCTCGGCTTGTTAGGGCTGGGTGCCACGTTGCTCAGTGGGGAGGGCATAAAGTGTTTCCAGTTGCCAGATTTGGTGTGGCCGGCTTACCCTTGGGTCTGGTGTGAATGCCTGACTGATATGTGCGAACCCGAGTGGCAGACTGCAGAAGTGAGTGCTAAGGGAGAAATCAGCGTCTTCTGTGACGAGTCATCCTGTCATGTGTCCTGGTCTGTTGGGGATCGGTGTATTTATATAAGACTTTAAGCTCATCATCTCGCGTGACTGCAGTACGTACCATCGAGCTTCGTTGGGGAGCCGGTTGCAATCTTTGTGTCTCTGGCCATGGGGCTGGATCTGGGGGTTCCCCTGTTTGGAGGCTTCTCATCCTCTGAGGCGAGTGTTAAGTCCCTCCAGCGGTCCTTCCGCTCTTTGGCCGTGCACCACCTGCTGGCACTGGAGATCGGTGTTTATCTCTTCTGGGCACGTCAGGATCTGGTGGGTTCCAGGTCACCGGGATATCCATGGCAATGAGACAGCTGATCTCCTGGCTAGGAGTGGCGCTGGAGGTACGGTTCAGTTTGTTGTGGAGCCCAGGGGTCCTCCGTTCGCCCTCTTCCACAGCACGGCAGATGGAGTGGAACGGCAGTAAGAAGGGTGGCATCTGCATGCCCTGAATTTGGTGGTCATTGCCCCGACCGCCCTCGGGTGTCTTGCCCGGCGGGATGCAGCTCTCCTGCCCCAGTTGCAGACTGGTCACACTCTTCTCAACGAATACATGAGGAGGCTGGGGTGGTTGGCTTCCCCGCTGTGTGGCTGTGGGGATGCCAATGAAACAGTGGTTTTGGAGTGTCGGAGGTGGGCGCAGTTTCGGCGTATTGGGTGTGCACAGTTTCGGGTGTGCACGGACTTGCGAGAGGTCTTGGGAATAAGAGAGGCTGGACTCGCGAGGACTCGGTCCGGGCAATTCTAGCTTTTTGTGGGCGACTGGCTGGATCAGGGATTGAGAGGGTAGCCCACCTAGAGGTAGTTTGATATGTTGGTATTGTGGTTTGTTGGTTATAGTAAGCCTAGTTTTAAGATTTAGCGCTGGGGCTGTGTAGTCTCCTGTAAGACAAAATAAATAAATAAATAATACTGTGCACGAGTAACGGTTTGTTATCCTTATCAGATCTTTTATTTTGAAAGAATCAGCCAATAGTATCAGTATTATTGTGTAAATGTAGGAGTGACCATAAAAAGAGTCAGTACATTGTACTACCGTTAAAAATTATTTGACTATATTGAAACTTGGTATATTATTGTAATTTTCTACTAATCATTTTATTTTCTAATTATTACCTCGGTAACAAATATTCTTAATCTCATCTGAAAACCCCTACCAAAGTACGCGTATTTCGGGCCCATTGTTGTTGTTGGGGATTGTGGACTTGCTGATGTTGTTGTTGTTGTTAGTCCAGCTGACGAGCCACAACTTTGATGGAAAAAAACATCAATTTTTTTTTCTATTCGGTGTAATTTCTTCCCCCTCATTTCTTCCCCAACATTTCTTTTCCATAATTTCTTCCTGAGCAATGTAACCCTGAAGCGATTTCAACTCTGTACTAAATTTCGTCCCGGTGTTATTTTTTCCCTGTGCAAAATCATCCCATTGTGATATCGTCCCTACACCATTTTTCCTCCCATCAGATAAAATCATCCCGATTGTCATCTTTAAAATTTTATAAGATTCCTCCAAATCTTTCTACAGTCAGAATGAGTTATCACTTATCAATTAAAACTATCATTCCACGAAAATCAAGCCAATAACCGTCATCACTAAAAATACAGTCCTGGATAATTATGCCAGTTTACTCAAGTATTCCATTGTTTTATGTTCTGCGTCACCATACTTTCTAACAATGTGAGTGTTTGCTGGGTTTTTTTAGGCCATCAATAAGTTTGTAAACGTATGATGCGTAGAAAGAACCAAGCAAGGAGGTAAAAGCGTGATGGAAACCTTCACAGCTGTTATTCGTTTTGGGAGCGTCATCTAAAGCTGATTGGTAGAAATTCCAAAGGTGTATTCCGCAATGAGAAGCAAGAATTGTACGTCGGTGATTCCAAGCTTCCAGCCATGTTCCTTTGAATGAACTCCATAAGCAATGCTTCATTTCGAATAAAGAAATCTTCATTCATTAGTTGGTTAAAGGAATCAATAACATCTTCTGAGGAACAAAAGCCAAAGCTACCAAATGACGTAACATTAGGTTGAAATTTGAGCCCGTGGAGTAAAGCTGTAGAACCTCACGATGATTTTGGATGTTATTGAAAATGGACTGCATGAAATGAACGAAGCACGCTTTATTCTCTGCCATTTGAAACTGAGAACCAAATGCACTGACAGATGCCAGCTCAAAATTACTCATTATTACTTTTGGAGACAAAAGAGGCATTTCTTTCTTTTGGAGCTGTAAAATTGATTCATAAGTGCCCTCTGACAATTCGGCATCAAACAATGAATAAGGGAAAACGAGGTGCTACCATGGTATCCATAAACCACAAAGAGTTGGACTGACATAGACTAGCGAAAATTGGTATTTCGGGACGTCTCATAAAATTTTCAATGCATTAAAAGTTTTAATGACAACAAAAGCTGTAGTTAATTGCACCGACTACTAGTTCGAAATTTAAATGAAAAGTAGAAGATTGCTACTCGTGGTAGCAATCTTCAAGTTTTCATTTAAGGTCCAAAGTATTATTCAGTGAAATTAACTTGGCTAATAGGATTAACCTTGGCGGCCTTTCCCTGGTTGAATGATATCACTACTTTCAAAGGCCGACCCTTTCTGTAAACTTGGCGACCTTTCTTATACCAGTTTTGGTTTTGGGTGTATATCACAACTGTCGTAGGCCTGTGAATACAGAGAAACTCACGGTCTAATCGTTACCTCTACCTTTTTTGTTTGGAGGTATTTTATGTGTATAAATTTTCTCATTCATAATTTTCACATTTGCCATTCCCAAATTAGCCGTTACATCAGCCAAATTGACACGGTTTGGCGTATTGTATATGTGGCTTCACATTGTTCAACCCATTTTTGAGCACATTGGCTACTAACGCTGATTTTCGTTTGCTTCACTCACTCAATTAGCACATCCCCTTTCAGTAGCACCTCCCGAGGTTAATGTTAATCATGCAATGAAACTGGAATTGCTCACTCAAGCACAATTAATCTCATCAACTTAGCCGATCGTCGACTTGGTGACAGCACACCGGCGTGTGGCTAGATTAATCTGGAAACTTGGCACATTACAAAGACATACTTTAAAAAAAGAATACTTTTTTCCTACTTGATATATTTAACTCCAAAAATTCTCTACATCATTTTGATTCCAATTTAGTTATGAATACTGTATCAAAACCCAAAAGATAAAGCAGCCGCCAAATAGAGAATGGTTCGGAAATTCAAAGGAGTGATGTTAACAGACCAAAACATTCTCAAGTTCTGTCCCAACAAGTAACTCAACGGTTAAATGAAAAACTTTACCATTGGAAGTACTTTTCCTTTGAAGTATTAGTCGGTGGCATGGAACTTAGTGATCACTACTTTTTGCGGCCATAACCATTCTCTACTTGGCGGCCTCTTTACCAGGTTTGGTTTCTTATGTGATATCACTTCTTTGCTCTTTTAATTGGAATACAACTTACAATGATATTTAAGACCAGTATCAAATAGTTTAAATTTACTGGTTGGTTTTTAATCCTCACTAATTTTTTTATCCTGTCCATGCAGTTATACAGTAACATGCTGAAAATGGCAACTCATAAGCGTCAAGTTATTTATCTATTTTCAATCGTGCAGAGCCGAGAACGTATATACCATGACAGTATTAACAATGGTTACAAAAAACATGTTACTTACACGCCTGCTCAACCGCTACCCGTCACCCTGGGCGCTGCAAACCCGAACGGTGGGATTTGGTTGAAATTGAGAGCAGGGGCAACAGTGGTTACATTTTACTTCGCCTATTAAACTCAGTACACAACGGTATGACAACGGTTCCGTGCTGAACAACTAATAAATTAGCTTGGAAAATAATGTTGAGTGAGTTTGCTGTTTATGTGAGTGACAATACAAATGGCGTATTGAAGCAACTCTAAAAAAGTTGCGCTTTTTCTTTAACGTCTGAAGTATTAGTCTGTGTGATTACCTTTTCAGTTTTTTTTATGTGATATAAATATTTTCTTTTTACTTCGCCATCCATTACATTTCAAAAGAATTCTTATGATGTAGCAAAATTCGCGTGTGCGCGTCAACACAAGTCGCCTTCATCTAAGAATGGTTGATACTTTGGCTGCATATTGTTGTCACAGAGCCGAGGACATCATGCTGCGACAATAATGGATGCCACCGACAATTTCAACAACTATTGTTACTTAAGCGCCCGTAATGCCTTTCTCGTGACTCGCACCGGTTGAAATCCGACAAGGTATGGAGTTCGTGTTGCAATTCAATGATATAGTACCGGAACGGAACTCGTTCGCAATATTTCGCTAGGCTAGAGTCATATTCAGCATTATTGAGGAATAGATTTCACATTGAAAGCCAATTCAAAGTCGTTCCCATATGAATTATTTTTTGCCAGGTTAAACGTTGCTTTATCAACTAAATTCGCTTTTGTACCAAATTATTTTGTACCCAGAGCCCCGAAATGTGCCAAACTTTTGTTCAAGATATAGGACACTATGCTATGACGTCGCTATGTGCTACTAAAATGTTTTCAACAACTGAATGCAGATGATTGGTGATGATTGGTTGATTGGTGATGATTACTGCCTTATTGGAGCCTACATAGAAATAATTCAACTGAAGGAGTAAATATTCCAATCTTTGGGTAATGATTCTGTGGTAAAATTAATAGCAAAAAACAATCGATACAACTAGCCAAAAAAAATTATGCGAAAGAACATTAATGATAAGACAATGAGTTTTATTTCAAAAAAGTATCCATATAAGATGCGAAATGTAAGACCAGTAATAACTTTGCTACCTGAAAATACGACACGAACCAGTGCTTGAAGGCTTTACTTGTTTCTTCATTCCTTGAGTCGTAATGAGTTTCTTCATGTCATAATTTTAAAAGCAGAATTATTAGTGGTCTTACATTTCCAGGCTTATATGAAAGCTTTTTTGGTATGGCTTTTTTATGAAATTTTTTTGTTACTTGTGAAGCATGCTCGAATATGAAGCATGATCAGCCAATCTTTTGAACATTTCTAAGGAATATGTAAAGTTTGATATCGGAAGATCACTAATTAGCGAAAGGCAAGGCGTTATGGATCAGTACCATTCTGGTTCAAAAATTATTTTTCCATATGCTAGTTTGCGATGTTCACAATAAATACATAAATACAAAACGGTCATTAAAAATAACAGTCGACACATGCTGGAGCCAGACAGAGGAGAGCCTATAGGGTTAGACGGAGTGTCCATGATATTATTACTGCATGTTTCATCTCTTGTTCTGGGTCGCGACTTCATACGGCTAAATTTAGAACGACTGGCAACTATTTTCTGGGTTACCACTTTAACAATACGCTGAATAGGTTTTATCTAATAGATAGGTGTGAAAATATACCACTTAAGCTACGATTAGTCTGAACATGCAGCACCTCTGCACACTAACAGTGTTCCACGAGAATGAAACAATGAAGTAATGGCTTCTACAAACTAAGGCCGTCTGGGGCATAAATCGCGTGTTTCCCCTCTGAAGCAATACCAGTTCTTGTGCGTGCCGGAAACTTGACGCCTTTTAGCATTGCTTTGGTTAAACAAGATTTTAGTGATGTTGAATGAACTGGCCTGGATACACGGCTTCTCTCCTGACGACCTTGTGACACGCGAGTTACTGATAGTTACAACATGGACACTCCCAGGGACCTTGCATTATACGCAGCTTTGGTAGAGTAACCAGCAGTACGAGAAAGACAGTGCCAGATTTTCGCGAGATGCATTGGCAAAACTCAAAAACGTCCTACGTCACTGCGTCCTGTTTGCATTATTTTTACTAATTCTTGCATCTCATTGGCTGTTGATTTTTATGGACAAATTCGATGAACTAATAACGAAGGAACACTTATTATCAAAAGTAGGCCGGACTGCTCCAAACATTAAAATTGTTTTACAATGCATTAACCTACCTAAAGCCAATCAGCAATGCGACTGATAATATGCAGTTTTTGCTGTTTCATATCAACAGATGGTCAGCACTAGCAGGCGTCGGGGAAAAAAAGCTATTTGTTTCATTTGGATACAATGACGTCACCAACTGTGGCATCTTGGGTATCTCGCCCATGTATACTTACGACAGGAAACAGCTCTGCTATAGCTCTGACATGTTACATTGAGTGGACGACCCAATAATAATGGACACTCCCAGGCCCTAGGGACGTGTATACATTTATTACAAATGCAAGTGACAAAAATATCTTTTATCGAAAATAATGCAGAAGTCAGACCACGAGTTTTCAATTCCAAAAAAGGTCTCAACACAAGCAGTAAACTGTAAGGCTTACTGTTGCTAGGTGTCTCGATTCGTAAACAATACCACATGATGGTCGTCACAAAACAGCTGTATTAAAAATATGTATTTTTTTCCGTAAGACCGAAAATTCGTTATGTTCTGAGAAAATCATGAGAACTTGACTCATGGATTTCTTGTGCTATTTGTATTTATTTTGCTATTTGTAATGTTTTTTAACCTTTGCTCTTGATAATGGCTGTAAGGTGAGCCAAAACGTCGAGTTTTTAATGTATATTTGTTCACTTTGCTGGTTTTGCTTTATAACATTCTAATAAGTGGTTTTTAGTTGTAATTACAATAAGTATGACACGTAACTTAAGTCGATTTAAAAAAGCTAAAACATGAAAAAGGCCAGCAAAGATCACTAGGACTACCTCAGACCAAAAGGCAAAAAAACCCAAACTTTTAACCTAATGAGCATTGTAACCAGATTTCAAAGAATATTAACAAATATGGTAAAGTCATAAAAATAAACATAACTATAGATTTAAAATAAATTTTTATTCGTTTTTGCCTACAGTAGGCCTAAAGCCTATTTCCAAGTTTTCAGTGCTAAACCCTTTGTTTTATTAAGACAATTTCGTCTTCTTTACCGTTAGAGCCCAAGAAAGCAAATAGCAACATTAAAAACCAGAAAGAACCATCTATATACAGTTTACTTTAACAGCAAGACACCTCATTTTAGGACGACAACGGCGTGTCATTATCACTAGATCCCAAGAAAACAAAATTTTAAATAACAACACTCAATATCAGAACCACCCATACGCATTTTATTCTAACTACTAGACACCTCATGTTAGGAAGCCAATTTCGTCTCATTACCATTAGAGCCCAAGAAGACAAAATTTTAAATATCAACACTCAAAATCAGAACCACCCATACGCATTTTATT
>JAHWFP010011776.1:0-10490 GCA_023313725.1 Lithobius niger | reverse complement strand
AAAGGAACAGATATTGGAAAAAGACATGTAAGCCATCAGCGTCGCACCAATACGTGTAAAAGAAGCTCCAGCTTGTTTTTTGGGTCGCTGGAGATTCTTTTATACGTATTAGTGCGACGCTGATGGCTTACATGTCTTTTTCCAATATCTGTTTTTTTAAAGCTTTAAGTTTTTTAAGGCTTAAATCCGTATTTTATACGCTTAAGCGTTTTTTAATACTAATAAACAAATTAACTGAACAAAAAACGGATTCGCCGTTTAGAAAACCATCTCCCTTCTGTCGTGCGGCTAAACTACCAATGAGCCAGGAGGCGAGGCACGCGATTTCTACCCCAGTCGGCCTTGGCCTGAAGAATACTCTAGATGAGCTTTCATGCTAAAACTCTGACGCTGCTGACAGACATTCCACATCAAAAACAATTAAAAAATAATCAGAATGTTAGTACGAGTTTATCTTAAGGTTTCAATTCGTAAACAACGGTAACCATAAATACTCCAACGGTCTGGCCATCTAATAGTTACTTGCGCCTCTTGTTCAGATTGTCAGCCATAATACCACTGACTACAGTACTGGACTACGCGTGCTACGTGGCGCAAGAATCATGAACCATCCTCGTCCAACCTGATTCCCGTTGTGTACTGAATGGAGCGTATAAAGAGTGTCCAAGTTGCACACTTGTCTTTGTATGCAATCCCTTGTCACAAGGTCGTCTGGGATAGAGGATGTGGGTTTCGTTTCCCTGCTCCACGCCACTTAATTCAACACGCCGAATCTTATTTTACCAGAGCCTCGATAAAGGCATTTTCTTTCTGGCATATGCATGAACTGGTCTTGAGCCAGGAGATGAGACACGCGATTTGTAGCCAAGTTGGCCTTGGCTTGAAGAAACCAATGCTTTTCCACCACGCGATTGAGCCAGGAGGCGAGGCATGCGATTTGTACCCAGTCGACCTTGGCTTGAAGAAGCCATCCCCTTTCTGGCCTTCACCTAAACTGACAATGAGCCAGGATGTGAGACACGCGATTTCTTCCCCTGTCGGCCTTTGCTTGAAGAAGCCTTATCCATTCCGCTGCAAGGCCGTTTCATGCGCGAGTTGCTGCATGTTTGAACTAAACATGCTTGGTAATTTTATCATGCATACTCCTTTATGCCGCTCTTGGGATAGATTATTTTTTTATTCAAATAAATGTTGCAGACTTTACACGGGTTTCCTTGTTTTACAAATTTTAAGAATTTTTACTTGAAAGCCATCTCATTCCCCTGTACGTGTGATGCTTTGAAACAGCAACCACATGTCGCGTATAATTTTTGACTAATATAAAAGATTTCGTGCGAGGTGAAATCGTACCTAAAAACTATTCGTGTTTACCACAATTAGGCTGTACTATTGCTGAGTAGAGCACCAGCTAATAGCACACTATTGAACGAATGTCGATGTTTTACAAATGCAAACGTGGAAATATTTTCATTCGGCGTCGTCTCGCTTCGCTCGAGGACATATCTTGTTTCAATATTTGCTGACGGAGAATTTCGCACCAAAAAACGATCATGAACACTGTAGTGTGCGTTTTCGTAATGTTTCAGTTCATAAACAAACTATAACTTGTGCCTACTCTTTCATTTTTCTTTGTTTATATCATAGTAAGTCTTGATACTATTTTTGTAACCTGATCCCTGTCGTGAACAGATTTTTTTATTCAAATAAACTGTGCTACGTAAGATGTAGAAGCAACACCAGAGCTGAACACCAGGAATCGCAAGTCACCTATAATTCGTGTTAGTACGACCAAACCCCTATAAATTCTTATACCATCAATACATAGGTTTTCTTGTTTCACTTATTTTAGGAATGTTTAGTTTACGTCCTGCTTTGTGTGCTTTATCGTTTTTGTGCATTAATTTATGTCTCCCCATCCCCAATGGCGAGGTAGTTGTAAAACATCAAAAGATAATAATGCGTCATTGAACAAAGATTAACACAAGGTTTGTTGACAGAGTTAACCAACAGTTTCGTGAGGTTTTAATGCAAGTCAGCCTACACGCCGAACGAAATCATACCCCGATATGAGTGTTTACCACAATTATGCTAGACTGTTGAGTAGAGCACCAGCTAATGGCATATTGATCGAGTGTCGATGTTTTACAAATGCAAACGTAGAAATATTTCTAACATCCTTTTCTGTTATCAATATAGTTCGTTTAAGTAGATCTCACTTGAATTTAGCATTTAATCGTTTCGTACCTTTACGTAATTTCATTTAAATTTACGGCCGAATAGGCAGTTTGAATTGAAATACCCAAAATGCAGCTCCCAACAGTCGTCCCATGAGTGAGCTGCACGTGCATCATTCTTGAATGACAGCTATTCGGATTGCAGGCCATAATCCCACCGACAACAATACTGGACAACCCGCCGCCTACGCGACACAACAATTGTGGACCATCCTCTCAACAGGAAAATAGAATATTCCGAAGCTAACAATCAACTTCAAAAAATTAGTTTCAACAATGGTCAAAAGGGATTTTTCGCTTTTTTCGAGGGCAAAATATTTACCTAGAACTACGAAAATACGCCTAAACAACATCCGGATTAATTTCCTGTCTTCCGACACCTTTCTCACATTGTTAGCCTTCCTACTTCCGGAGGAGAAGGCGGGCATATAAACAAACCGTAAGTTTTTAATGGTTACTAGCGGAGTCGCTCGCTTCGCTCGCTCATTCCGCGTCGTCTCGCGACGCTCGAGGATATTTCTTGCTGCAACTCTTATGCTGCTAACAGGGGCTCCACATCTTCGGAAGCTGTACAGTATAAGCAATGCCAGAGTCGAACACCAAGAACGATACATCGCTTTTAAGTTTTGTTAGTACCACACTTTACATGGGGTTTCTTAATGTTTCTCATATTTTAATAATATTTCCTTAGTACCCATTAACTTTCCCGCTGCTTGTGGTGCTTTGAACCAGTACTACATTTTACACGAGTTTTGTTGTTTAAGGCATTTTAAGATTTTTTTGTTTGCTTACGTCCTCAAGTGAAAATGCAACGTTTCGGATGTAAGTTAGGCTTATGCAAGGCACTAACTCGTACCCAAAGCTGCTCGAGTTTAGCCACACCAACAGCGAACACCTTGCCAGGATTTGTTAGCGTAGTAAACCAATCTTTTTCGTATCTTTGCGTAGTGTAATTTAATTTAACTGCTAAACGGGTGGTATTGGATTTTCAATATCCAACTCCAACAGCCTCCCCACCCGTGAACTGCACGTGCCTCATAACAATGAAGGACTATTCAGATACTGCCACTCACAACAACCGTTGCCCCCAATACATTGTTGCCGCACGTTCCTGAAATGTTCGAAGCTTTCACGAAAAAAATCTGTTAACAATCGATGACGTCGCGTATTGTTGCCATATTGTTGCTGATTGTTGCGTGACTGTTGCAAAAGGCGCCTTTTCGTTATTTGGGGCATTTAGGACCCTCCTCGTTTCTTAAATATACGCCTAAACTACGAACAGATTAATTTCATGCCTTTCGACACTCGTTCACATTTTTAGCCTCTTACTTCCAGAGGAGAAGAGGTACATACCTATGTATATATGTATATATACATATAAGCTGACCGCAAGTTTTTAATGGTTTTAGATGATTATTTTAAGCTAAAAATCGGTTCTTGGTTCGATCTCTAGGTGAGAGCAAAATTTGGAGCACATTTGCCTTTCCGTCAAAGAATATAGTAGTTACATGAAAATAGCATTCGAAGGGCCCTAGGCCTTGTCCATACCAATGTGTGAAGCTATAAAACTAGAAAATAGGTTTATTGGTTCGATATTCAGGTGAGAGCAAAGAGTCCCAACAACAACGACAACAACAACAACAACAAATGGCCATGCTGTAGACGCCAAACGGTTCGATTGTTGTCGTTAAAATTTGTAATGCAGTGAAATAGTTACAATACGACCCCAAATAGCGAATTTCTATGGTGTAGTGTCAGTTCTAGGCGAAACTATAGGAATTGAAAGTTTGACGTTTAACATGGAAGTTCATGCTGAGGCTTACATAAGGACCGCTACTGCGTTCCTTGATTTTCTGTATTAGTGTTTGGATTATTTTTAAATAATATTTTTTATAACTTTATTTTGAACTTTTTGAAGTTTGTTGAGTTTCCTTTACACTTTCATCCGCAAAATGATTTCAATCCATGCGTAATATAAATTTAGTTTGGTTTTAGTGTCCCGCATATATTTTATCCTATAAACACTTGGTTTAATTTTACGTAATTTCATTATAATGCTGTTTGCTATTTTTATAACTCCATTTTTCGTCACTAATTATTCCCAAGTACCTCGCATCCTCAACTACTTAAATTTTAACAAATTCTGGAACGCAATTGGCAGAAGTACACTGATTTTTATGAATAAAAGTAATTGTGCTTTACAAATATTGATAAAGACCTCATTTTCGGAACACCATTTTGCGATATTATCAAATTCATTCTGAAGGTACTTCATCATGTTTGTGTATTCATTTTTTGAGATTATCCAAGAATCCACTGCTTCGAAACCAATTATCACCTAGTTTCGTCGATCTCAGTACTGAACAACAATGTTTGTAACCATGCAACACGCTTAATACCGTCATTACAGGCCTGGAGGACTTAGATTTACATCACAGTCATTTAGTACTGCGCTCGATAATGAGTGTTGTTAAACAGTAACATTCCAGAAACACAAGCAGAGAACCCTTGCTGCCTAAGGCTGGCCTCGCACTGAGCGACTTGGCCGCGTGGCCAGGTTGCTGCAGCCAATGAAAATGATTAGTGCGTGGTTTTACATAAACGGTAAGCATTCACATTGGCTGCAGCGACCTGGCCGCGTTGCCAAGTCGCTCAGTGCGCGGGCGGCCTAAGTGGGTTATTCATAGTTGAGTAGCCTATTTCTAGTGCGAAGACGGATGCCTTCGGAGTCTTGCAACAGTGACGCTGTACAACAACCAAAAGTGTAATTAATTAAGGACGGATAGCGAAACGGGCTCGATTATTGATAACTAGCTGAAAACCCGTCAAAAATGATTGGTCCTAGGCCTAACTGACTCCCGAGAAAGAAATGTAAAGTGGGACTAATAAAACTCCCGAAAAGAAAAAAAAACCCAAAGTTAACCCAACCCTTTCGCAGGTATTGGCAGCAGAACTTAAGGCCCGGGCTTAGCTGCAGAGAACGAAAGCGAAAGTGCCCCTCTCCCTCACTAAAGGCACCTGATGCCTTGCATAGCATAAAATTAAGTTAGTTGTGAAAAGGGCGAAAAATAAGTTGATTATGGGGGGAAAAACCTTTGGAGAAAAAAGGGTCAAGAGAAATTGCTTGTTATCAGCATACCAAAACGAAATGAAATTGTATTCTTATTTAAAGTGAAAATATTGTTTTTCTACACATCATTGAAAATTTCAAATTGATTTTATGAGCGAAAATAGCCTGAGTAGAGGCCTAAAAATCGGCTTAACGACAAAAACCCAATAAACTAATTCTTCAGGTCCAATTCCATCACCCTATTGAATCTGAAAATGAGCTGATGACGTTAGGCGTAAGTAGCGGGTTAAGCCTAACATAAGCCTAACGAATGTTTTTGTGCACAACAATTAAAACTGCTAATGGTTCTCTGAGCGTGGTTGCTGTTACTGAATAGCAAAATTGCAATAGGCCTAAAATAGGCTAAACGGCAAAAACCCGAAAAACTAATTGCCACGGTTAAAATACATCCCCCTATTAAATTTGAAGAAGCCTAACGAAAATAGAATGCGATGGCAGATGCCCTACCCTTTCCCGGGTTTCAATACCAAAATTGGCGGAGCAAGATATTAAACTGAAATCGGCGAACTATAAGCCTAGACTAAGTTTAGGCGGGGGAGGGGGGGGGTAAAAAGGCATAACAGCATAAGGGCCCCCAGCGCCTGCCTTCCCAGCTACTCGTCCATTGACGCATACGCATATAGCGACGGCAGATGGCAGGGCATACTATACGTGTTGCTGGCACGAATGTGGGAGATATTGGTGACGCTGGGTGTAGTTTTGGGCAGGTTTTGCTGTTGTTTGCTTATTAAACGTATGTGATAAACGTGTATTCAATGTGTAATAATTTAGGCTTAGGTTTAATTCAAATTGAAAAGTTACACATTTACCAATAGATTTAAAATAATAAAATAATGAAGGTTGGTTAGGAGGCAACCCACATCGGGTAGGGTGAGTGCTGTCCAACAACAATACTTATCAGACTGACGGGGAAAACGGTTAATAAGCCGTTCCGTGCTATTTTATTTATAGTATTAGCAGGCACGCAAGTACCCCTATTGGTATGAGTGTTAGTTAGGAGGCGACCATCATCGGGTAGGGTGAGAGCTACCCGCCAACAATAGTTATCAGACTGACCGGGAGAAATGGTAAATAGGCCATTTCTTGCTAATGCGTATTTACATTTTAGTACTCCTGTAACTTCATTTCATCCATAGGACAAGCAGACACGCATGGCCTATCATGATATTTTTTAACGGGACCTGGCAGCACGAAAAGAAGAAAATCATATGTCGATTTTCCTGTGCGGGGCTTCGATATTGTTAATCTCATTACTCGGAAAGCGGGTAATAACGTATAAAACAAAGCCAAACAGATGTTGTTCTCTCGGAGCAGAAGACACATGCTTTTGCCAAGTCAAATAAAGAATTTAGTTTTATTTCTTCAACTAGCGGTCATTTTGAACAAAATTAATAAAAATTATAAAATACAGGATCGCACAATCTTTTTTGTGTATTTGAATACACATTATTACTACAAAATGAGAACATTTTACGTATTAACCACAGTCACATAGGTCATAAATGCTTTTATTACATGCCAAAGGCCGTTTTGTTTTGTTCCTTTTAGGAAGCAGAACCCAAACTGCATGGGCTATCGTCCCTTCTGCGTAAATGTCGTTGTTGTTTTTACTTAATAGAGTCGCAACCAAATGGGATTGTCTGTCCCACTGTAGATGATGAGAGGGACAGTTTAGCTGAAAAAATCCAATCGACACACCCAGGAACTTTGATACCGCGACAAACGTCTTTACTTACTCAAAATCGAACTATTTATATTGCGGTATGCACGGCATGTTTGTCCCATTCGTCTGACACGTAGCAAGCTCGTGGTATCATTTCTGACCAACAACGTGCATAGTTTCAATTTGACACACTGTAATGGTTTATAAAATATTTCTGGGTGAATATAAATATAAAAGTTTGAACAAACTGTCCAATACGTTTTTATTTTTAGAGTTTGATTCTTGCTGTGATTTTAAGTGAGCGTATAATTGTTTCCCAAAATGGCGAATTTTCCTGCATGATTCTGACGTTTACATGTGCCTTGCATGCAAACATCATAGTACCTTACCGTTCATATTTATAAATGCTGCAAATATTTAAAAAGGTCGATGGTTGAAGGTAGTGTTATTTAAAAAAATAAGAAAGATCTAGATAATCTGCTAAACGATGAACGCGTGTTTGTGGGATGCTGAAAACTATTGTTGCAGCAGTACAGGCATTTCGCCACGCTTTTCTGAGCAGAATGGGTTGATTGGACACGAAAAATAAAATTAAAAAGTTTTATGCAATTTTTTATTTATTTAAATTTACTAAAATTGGATTAATAGAAAGCTATTAGTTACTCTCATCATCAATAACAAACTTTAGCAATTACTTTATAATTTTGCGCAACTTTTCGAAAATCATTTGCTATTTCACTCCCCCTCCACTAGTTCAAACAGAGTAAAATTTTAGTTGATTATAGTTTAATTCATTTCCGTGCTTGCAAATCGTTACAGAACGACGGGAAAACAGACTTTCGGCTGGATATTGAGCAAGGGAAGTTATGAGCCAATTTTGCTTGTATGGGAAAGCTAGTTCATTCAAATGCCACCAATCTTCTCCTTTACTTGATACTTGAGATTGATGCAGAAATTTCCCGTCTTTCCTAGCAACATTGCAAGGAAAAAAACAGTCGAGAAAGTCGAGCAACAAAGAGTCGAGACGAGATTTTTTCTAGTTGAGATCGAGACGAAACAAAAAGTCATAACACTCTTTAAAATTGGAGGTCGACACGAGACGAGATTTTCTCTAATCTCGTCTTGTCTCGTCTCGACGGCAGCACTACGCTGTATGAAATTAAATACTTGTAAAGTAATAGAAATGAAAGTGAAGCAGACGGACGTTCGTTTATTTTAATTTACTTGTAAATCAATTATTTTCTTGTGTTCACTTCTCCGTAAGTGTAATGCATCCAATAAAATATTTTAAAATGATCAGAATTAAATCATTCGGCAGAGTGATGTGAAATAGGTGTCGTTAATTTTCTTATTTAATTTTTCCTATTTCATTGCGCCATAATTTTGCGAACAAAACTCTTCCTTCCTGAATTAGGCATTCTATAAATTCGATTATTGTAAGAACACAAATACCTAAGAAAAATCCTAAATTTCCCCCAATATCGCTCAGCAGAGCAGAAAAAGGATATGCGTAGTACTCATTCACCACCTCCTGTACATTTTCTGCAAAATATAAACTTAACGTGCTGGAATTTTTATCTACATGCTTTTCAACATCGGTGGACATACTGTAAACTATTTCTTTACAAGTTCGCTGACAAACGCATGCATCTGCTGCAAGATTAGTGTAAACACGTTGCGCTTGCTTGTAAGCAATGGAAACGTCGTTCAGTGTGTCGCATCGTGGTAAAGTAGATTGTTCCATAAATGGTAAGCTGAAAAAAATATAGGACTGATTCAACATTCACTAAAGAAAATTATGTAAAGCATCATTATACAAAACTAAGTTATCTTTTTCTAAGTACTGTTGACCTACAGAATTAAACGCAAGACGAATGAAAAGCATATGTTTCTGCTTCGGTTAACTACAAACAAATTTGAATAACTTTTTAACCAATTTTAGGACTTATATTGTCGTTTAATTATACTGTCTGAGCTTACAAGAGGTACAAGAAATGAATATAAATTTGGCTTGTCTCCAATTTACTTTTACACTTTATAATTAGGCTGAACTTTTTTTTAGGTATCTAGAGATTCTACACCGAAAAACATATTCAGAACAATGGTTTACGGTAAGAGTTTATGAGAATGAGATTTTCCCATCTAGACACTAAAAAGGTTATCACTAAACCCCTTCCACTACAGACGTACGCCAAGTGGGGGGGGGGGAATTTTTAGTATCCCATGGAGATCAGTGACAAGATTCAATGTGCCCCCTCTTGGATCACAGGCCAAACAGCTGATAACTGTCTATGCTTTTCTCGCTTCACGTGGGTTTCCAGGGGTACGCATTGCGTATTAGTTATTTTCTTGCGTAGGCATTAGTCACGACATGTAATGGGTTACCTATGTGTAAGACATGTGCTAGTGCATCGTCTCCCGAGATTCAGGGATAATATACGCTATCAACATACTATACAATATACTAGACGCTATACTAGACAATAGGCCGGTAGACAGACTAAACGAGACTAACCATTGAAAACATACAATTTTCAGGTGTCGTGTTGGATGTTGGGTAAACTGGATGTAAAGTTGACTGGTCCGTGTGTTTCAAAAGGTCACGAACTATGTAATTGATATATACGTGACTAGAGGATTGTTGAAAATGTGATGAAGTTTGGTTATTTGGGTCCAAAAATTCGAATTGATAAATTGAAGTGTACAGCTTGAAAACTAAGCTGTACACTTAGTTGTGTTTGTCACCGGTAACAAACACAACTAACTGAATGTGGGAGCATTTCAGAACCCACTTTAGGTCGACATACTAAACGAAACTGTGAATCGGAACGTGAAAAGGCTATCACAGTCAATGTCGTTTGTTGCATATAAAAATACACCTCTTTATTACGTTGTGCAAACGAAGATCGCATCCTCCTTTGCACTGCGTGCATGTGACGACCTACAAATCACATATGCAGAAATACATGCAGTGGTGATTCTGTTATAGGTCTATTTTTGGCAGAAATGAAATAAAATAGGACGCTAAATGGAGCTTTCAAGTTAGAGAATCCAGACAAATCCGAGGGTTGGCTAAGCTATGCAGGTGAGCAAACCTGTGTTGCAGATGGTGTGGCTTTGTGTTGACTGAAAGAAATCGATACAAATTAACCGACAGAGCTCATAGAAGAGCATTCGAAATAAGAAACAGCACTTTGACGAAACATCAAGTAGCTGACAAAACTTACTAACAACATGCTGAAGGAAGTGCCCACCACAGCAGCAGACACACTGTTTAGGTTAGTGGGCCACCACCGGGGGTCAGTTAAACGACAATGGGGTGAGACAGAGGGAGAAGGAACGAAGCACGTACTCTGGCAGAACGGATATTCCATGAAGCAGTAGATGGGAGAATATTGCTCCTACGCCTGGCTGCTGGGCGTGGTACCATGTACAATACGACGGTAGGGATTCATATGTGGGA
>JAHWFP010011769.1:125643-137162 GCA_023313725.1 Lithobius niger | reverse complement strand
CAATTCGCTGGTTTCGTGCACAAACACCTTAAAGAAACCAGGTTCTGCAAGGAAGCGACCCCAGTGGAACTTAATCTGGAGGACCCGCCGCTCGAAACACTCGCGAATTCGGGGGCGACCAAGGACCCGCCCCTCCACCTTCCTCAATCGGCGGTTGGTTTCCGCCAGTTGCTAAACGCGGAATCTCTCACGCGGAAGGGCGGACAACCAATTTCGATTTCAAAACCTCTTCCCCCCCACGATCCGGCTATGACAAAATTCTTCTTCAGGTCGACGGGAAAAGGTGCCCCATCCAAGAAGCGGTATTCTACGTTCCCTGAGGCGGAGTACTTCCCAGAGAAAATGAACCTTGAGTTGGACTCTACCATTCGGACCCCGCAGTTCATCCGCACACCAATGCAACTATTCGACGAGGACGAGATACTCCTACGTTGCAGCATTCGCGCTAACTCGCATGCGGAACTTGCCTACTCCGCATCTACGGCAGCTCTCAAGAACCTCGTAACTGAAGTACCCTCTCTCAGGGAAAATCAAACTGTAAAGGAGTGTCTTCATATGATGAAACGGGCCTCGTCGTTTCAACGGGACAGCCTGAACTGGTCATCGCGGCTCCTTTTAAACTCTGTGTTTCGGAAGAGGGATGCACTGCTCGAAACGGCGTCAAACATCCCCACGGACGTTGCCGGCCAGTTACGGTTGACACCAATTCACGGGTCGACGGAGGTGTTCGGAGGAAAACTACTTCAACTGGCACCAGAACTGAAAGAGAAGACCAGACCACCCCACGCGGGGACTTCGGGCACCAGAGGGAATCGAATGAGGACCAGGCCTTCAAGCAGGAATTTTCCCAACTACCCGCACTACACCCAAGATGGTAAGGAGAGGGGCTTTGGGAGAGGTGAGAGGAGAACGGACCTGCAGCCCTTTCGAGACAATCCCGGGCAACAGAGAAGCAGAGGACAAGGAGGGAGACAGAGAGGTAGAGGCGCGTCCCGAGGGAGAGGGAGGAGAGCCAGCAGCAAACCTTGACGCCCACCCCGGGCAGTCTCTCCCCACTCACTGTCAGGTGGGGGGGAGACTGGCGAAACACCTCAGCAACTGGGAGAGGATTACGGACGATGCATTCATCCTGGACACAATCAAGTTCGGGTATCACCCCCCCCTAAGCTCGTCTCCAAGGCTCTCCGACAAGGCGCCTGGGATGGCGTGTCAGACCGTCAAGACCCCGGAACTCCGCATGGAGGTGGAGAAGCTTCTTCTGAAAGGGGCCATCGAAGAATCTCCTCCAGGTTCCAAAGGCTTCTGGAGCCCGGTGAGGGTCATCCCGAAGAAAGGCGGGGGGACCCGGCTGATTTTCAACCTTCGTCTGCTGAATCGCCATATCCTGAAAGAGAAATTCAAGATGGAGACGATCGGGAGGATTCGCGAGGCACTGCGGAGCAAGGAATACACGGTCTCTCTAGACCTCGAAGACGCGTACCTCCACGTACCACTACACCCCGCAGTTCGACACCTCTTCCGGTTCCTGTGCGAAGGAACATCGTTTCAATTTACAACCCTGCCATTCGGGTTGTCTACAGCGCCGCAAGTCTTCACCCGGATCCTGCGTCCTGTTCTCGCGACACTTCACCAGGAGATGATAAAAGTACACGCGTACTTGGACGATTGGCTACTCCGCCACCTGTCGCCGAACGTGCTTATTGTCCAGATGAACAGGTGCGTGCAGTTGTTTCATGCGCTCGGACTGGGGATAAACTGGAAAAAGTCAAGACTTACCCCCAGCCAATTTTTCGTGTTCCTCGGGGTAGATTTCAACTTGGTAACGTGCAAGGTCCGGCCCTCACAAGAGAGAGTGGAGAAAACAGTAGCCTCACTACGGAACCTCCACACCAGGACGGAAACGTCAGCAAAGGAACTCGCATCGACAATCGGTATGTTAGATTCCAATGCAACATTGGTGCCACTGGGCCGGTGGAGAGTGAAACCCATCCACTGGTTCAGAAAAGAAGAATGGAACCCAAGGCAGTCTTGGAACGACGTGATACTCCTTCACGAATTCCCAGACATGACATGGTGGATGTCAGAGGAAAACCTCCAGGTGGGTGTACCTTTGAAGGAAGAACGTCCGGAGTTACTCCTATTCTCGGATGCGTCATCCACAGGGTGGGGAGCCCATCTAGGAGATTGGACAGTGGCAGGAATTTGGACGCCGGCGGAATGCGGTCTACACATCAACGTGTTGGAATTGAGGGCTGTCAGGAACGCAGTTCACTGTTGGAAAAAGGAAATCTCGGGAATGAACATCGGTGTGATGTCCGACAACTCTACAGCGGTAGCCTACATCCGTCGGGGAGGGGGGACACACTCCAAAACCTTGATGCAGGAGACGTCGCTACTAATGCAACTCTGCGAGGACTTCAGGATCACTCTGATTCCCAGACACATTCCAGGGAGGCTCAATGTTTGGGCCGACGAGCTCTCCAGGAAGAACGAAATGCCAACAACGGAATGGAAACTCGACCCAAATGTGTGTCTTGGTCTTTTTGCAACATGGGGAACCCCGATGGTCGACCTATTCGCAACAAGAAACAACTCGCAGTTGAGGAACTTTGTGTCCCCCTTCCCGGACCATCTAGCATGGGCGACAGATGCTTTTTCCATTCCATGGAAAGGGATGGATGCTTACGCGTTCCCACCTTTCTGCCTTCTCCAACTCGTTCTGAACAAGATCAGAGAGGATTCAGGTTCATACATTCTTGTTGCACCGTTGTGGCCAGCCGCGACGTGGTTCCCAGACCTACTAGAACTGGCGAAAGAAGATCCGATTCATCTCCCAGTAACCCCCCGATTCCTGTCTCAAAACCGCGGGAGGACGATCCACCCGTCCCCAGAGGTGCTTCATCTTCACGGGTGGAGACTTTAAGGGGACACCTGACGCGTGAAGGTTTCTCAGAGGAGGTCACGAACAGACTCCTTCAGTGCGTCCGGAGCTCGACAGTTAAGATGTATGAAAGCAAATGGAGACGCTGGTTCAAGTGGGCGACTGAACAAGGCTGTGACCCATGTGACCCCCCGGTGGTGGCATGGTCACAATTCCTGGAAGAACTGTTTCAAAAGGGCCTTTCCCCAACTTCCATCAAGGGTTATCGGGCAGCAGTAAACTCCGTGCTGACCTGCTTAGGCAAGTCGTCCGTCGGAGCGGACCCTAGGATCTCGCAAATGATCTCATCATTCGAGAAAGCGAGACCGAGGACGAAGAAGTTGTTCCCTACATGGAATCTCCCTCTTGTGTTGGATAGTTTGACAAAACCACCTTATGAACCACTCCATGGTGCGAATGCCATGCTTCTTACTCAGAAGACGGTGTTTTTAGTGGCACTGGCGTCGGCAGCACGCCAAAGCGAGTTAGCAGCCTTCGCAAGAGACGATGGGTTCCTTCGTTTCGCCAGGGACTGGTCCTCAGTCTCTCTGGTCTTCCCGGCTTGTTTCCAGGCGAAGAATTCCAGACCGGACGTAGCACAGAAACCCGTTGTGATCCACGCCTTGGGGACGAAGAAGTCTGGAGAACGGAGCAGCGAACCACAATGCCCAATAAGAGCGCTCCGATACTACATTGACAAGACTTCAACATCATTGCAGGCAGTAAGACAAAGAACGGGTTACACACCGCTGTTTCTCGACGTCGACTCGGCTTCAGGCGAAGTATTAAACAAGAGGGTAACCCCCTTTAAACTTGGAAGCTGGATATGCCAGGTGATCAAGAGGGCGTACGAACTGAGCCCGGAACACCCGGACGTCCCAAGTACGATTCGGGCACATGAACTCAGGGCACTATCGGCCTCGTGGGCATACGGATGCGGGACCCCGTTAGACGAAGTCGTAGCAGCGGGATCGTGGAGGAGCAGGAACACCTTCATTAAGCATTATCTGAGGGAAACCTGCGGTGAGAGTGGACGTAGCGTTGTCGAACAGCACGTGGTCGCCGGGTCAAAACAAAACCGGCAGACGACAGTGCGGAAGACCGTTCAGTGACAGACGGACACAGGTGGATAGGATGTTGGCAGTGCGCTCTGAGAATTGCGGACACGAGAGAGAAGCGCACACCAGACGACAGCCACATCACATAATTTCGGCAGGCAGAAAAACCATAACGCCGACAACCAAAGAAAGAAGGAGGGAGGAGACTCGAACATCCAGACAACACATGAGGTGAGTTGACTGAGTAAGGTTATTGGACTTAGTGAAAAAGTTTTACTTTGTACTTACCCCTTCTCGTTAGTTGCCCGCCGCCTTTCCGACAAAGTCAGCATGTAGACTGGAGGTAAGTATTTTGCAGATAGTAAGAAATGAAAATTTTAACTTGTTAAAATTAGTTTTTACTATCATAAAAATACTTACCTCCAGTAGAACCCGCCCTGCCTCCCCGCTAACGAACAAGAAAGGTTCAAAAAGCGAATGGGGTTTTCCCCACGAGGCAGGCGGCTGCAGCGCCAGCGCTGGTAGCGCGCCTAGCGGGAAAAGAGGGCAACTGACGTTGAAAGTCATAAATTCAGGATTTATGGGTGGTTGAGCATGGGAAAAGCAAAATTAAACGAATTTAGCATGTAGACTGGAGGTAAGTATTTTTATGATAGTAAAAACTAATTTTAACAAGTTAAAATTTTCATTTTTGTATTTGCATAACACACTGGTTTTAATTTAGATTAAAATCCGGCAATTTAACTTTACAAAACTCTGGGAAAAAATCAAAGCATACAGGGAGAACGCTTTTACTGCCGACCTTTAACTTGGCAGATTTACTTGTTTTCCTCTTTAGATTGGGGTAAGTTAACTCACGTTACTTAAGCCATTCGTCAAAGCTAAACTCGCTATCTCTGGGTTTTTCTTACATGACTGAACTATTGTTTACATCATTAACTGACAAACTTCGTTTTATCGTTTTTAAATAAGGCTTGCTTAGGCATCTTTCGATCCGAACCTAGGCAAACAAAGATGGCGGCGTCCATGAGACGGCGGGCTGGGTTTATTTACAGAAGGTTTAGGTAGGCCCCTTCTATCTGCACAGGAGAGCTTAACGACGTTAGGCTGAGAAGCAATTGACTCATTATCGCTTACTTGACCCTTGACCAATCCCGTGGGGATGATCGGGTTGTTGTCCGGTACTTGCTTTCTTGGTTGGCTAATGCCGTACCTGACTGGGGGAGTAGCCACTTCGGTTGACGGGGGAGATAAATTACGGGGCGTGACAATTACCTCGAGTTTATTGTTTAGCAATTCAATTCCAGGAATTCCCAACACTATGTCAAAGAGGGATTTCCGCGCTTTCGAGACACAAGCTACGGTTTTTAGTTTAGCACCATTATGTAGTTTTACACACAAGGTAACTTGTTCTTACTCCACGATTACGTCAGTTAACGCTGTTTGACATTTAATTTTTCGCTTTAAACGTGGCCAGTTCCTAGCGAGCTTGGCGCTAACCAGCGAAACTGAACTTCCGGAGTCGCATAAAATTTTTATTTTATGTTTACCTACGTTAGCTTCTAGGGTGCTAGACTTAAGGATTTCACTGGCATTTTTCCCGACTGGGAAACATGCATTAGCTTGCTGTGGTTTCGAGTTAAGTTCGGGGCATTGACTACGAAAATGTTGGGGAGAATTACACACGTAGCAGCGCCTAACTCTATCTGGATTTAGGTTAGTTTTTATACTAGCACTATCGTTTATGGCAGGGTCCCCTCCTGGGTTACCTGCGTTCACATCGACAGATCCGGCCGGATTAGCTGTCGTGTTGTGGTTACGGTTGTGACCACGCTGTTGGCCTGAAGGTTTAGAACCTTGGTTTGACGTTGCAGCTATGGGCTCTGTTTTGGCTGCACGAGTGGCAGTTTCGTTAGCAATCTGCTTGTTTCGAGTGGTGTACTCGTCACACAGTTGGGCTGCTTCGGCCAACGTACCCGTCTTAATTTGATCGGGGATCCATTTTCTGAGGTGGTTAGGGCAAGATTTGTAAAATTGCTCTAAGAGCATCAAATTAACAAGTTTATCGAAATCCCTGTTAACTTTGGCTAAGTTCCAACTCAAATGCGTAATCACGGTACTGCATTTCTTGGTCCTTCTCGAGCGAACAAAATTGCGTTTGTAAGTGACTCTTTCGTCTGGACAAATCGGGCATTAATTTAATTTTAACTACTTCGTAGTCGAGCATTTCCGTGTCGGAAAGCTGGTCGCAAACTTTGACTAAAACCTCTCCCTTTAACGGTAACAAAGCTGTAGTCCATTGATCCCTGGGAATTTTCTGGCTAACCATAATTCTCTCAAATATTTTTTAGAAAACTATTAATTTCTGTTTTGGGCGTCCACTTATTCATTAGGCGAACAACATCAGCAACTTTACCATGTTTTACTGGATTTGGTTGAGGTGGGGGAGCGCCGTTAGCTCCGTTTGGAGCGGCGTTAAGATTTACGTTAGTAGCTTGTAGTCTAGCTAGTTCAAGCTGTTTGTCGAGTTTGTATAGCTAATTCTATAGCACTCGAACGGTCGATAATTTGGGCCTCTTGGTCTTTAATAGCAAGTTCATGGGCACGGCGTTTATCACCTTCGGCTTTAAGAAAAAGCTCATTTTCTTTTACGGCTAGAATCGTAGCCTCTCTCTTTTCTATAGCGTTAGCTAGTGCGTCGGAGAGTTCGGTTAAATCTAGTTTACCGTCTTCGAGGGCTGCTCGTGAGATTTGTACGGATTCGGCTCGAGATTCACTTGCAGTAAATCCTAAGTTTAAACAAGCTTTTTGAGGTCTTTGTTGGTCAAGTCATGGATGATCTCGTTTAGTTCCTCCATTTCAGACATTTTTGTTTTTAACGTTAAATGGGTTCAAAATAAAGCTTTTATAGTTAAACCAAAATTAAATGCAGCCGCATATTAATTTGAACGTTAATTTTGGACAGAGCGAATTACTTAAAAAACTTCTGTACCAAATCCAGCAAGTTTATACAAAAAAAAATACACTTTCAAGGACCCCTAGCACTCTGGTATGTGAATAGCTAAAATACACTAAGGCTCTTAACTACAATACTCGGCTTGGCGGCCTTTAAGCATATCCTATGCACTCTCACCCTTTTACACACAATCGCTGTGTTGTCAGTCTGTCCTTCCTGTTCCAAGTCCGGCATTGATGTATGATGTAGATCGTCTCTGGCGGTCTAGTCCACTGGGACCTTGGTTGGCAAACTCAAAATCCACTGCTTGGCTGCACGGAGCACCTGGTTCTGGTCTCAGACGGTTCCTCCTACAGCATCGGGTTTTGGGGAGACGTCTCACGGCAAGAGGGCCTCACTGGAAGCGGCAGCTGTTGCTTCCTGGCGCCGGCAGTTGTGACTGTTGTGGCGGTGTTTTGCCCCGTTTTTGACGGCAGGGCGACTTCTGCTTCATGATCTTATTTTACGGGATCACTGGCATCTGTTTCGTGGCCTTTGTGACGGGACCAACTGACGTCTAGTTGGACGGGACTTGCATCCTTCTAGAAACTTGGCATAGTAGTATGGCAGGGGGGAAACGCTTGTCGGGAACAGCACCTGTTGATCCCACCACTGCCACCAAGTTGTAGCGGCGGACGCTACGATGGCTGAGGTGCTTGTAGCTCCCCCGACATCCTTGGTTGACGAGTACTTCTTTGTATCAGGTTACGTGGTTATTTCGACTTTTTACGATAATAAACACAGCATGGGCTACAGTCCCGGCTTGGGGGATGGAGCGTCGGTGTCCTATTCTAGGCCTAACCTTAATGCTTCCGGTAATACACTGCCACCAACGGTGGATTAATTTAATTGCTTAACGAAGTATAAAGCTAAAATGGGCTACATAATAATTTACACTAGAAACAATTAATCTGCTAGGGAAGGAACCTGTGGTTTAAAAACTCTTGGTTTTTATTTTAAAACATCAGAATAATGACAAAGAAAACACTTTACATTTAAGTTCACTAGTTTTAGTCTTTACAAGTTTGCAAAAACAAATTAACAGAATTTACATTAGAAATTCACTTTTTTCAACAAGAACAACGAAGTTGATTCTTAAACACTTAATTTAGACAAGAAAAAGCATTTTTATCTTGGGTTCCTATCCAGGAATACCCAGCAAGCTGAACCGCGTCCGCTAAGTTACAACTATATTTGACAACTGTAGTTTTCAAGTCGTCCCACAGTTATTTTTCCTCGCGAGGATCAAACCGTCCCTTTGTTTACATTTAAAAAATGAACAAAGTAAGAAACTGGCTTTTTAGAAAGAGATGCCTACTGTAACATTATGGTGGTAAAGACCAGCAATGCCGATAAGGCTTACCAACCATACAGACTCCAAGCTAGAGGTTAATTTAAGTTAGACTATAAATTTAGAATTGGGGGGTTCTAAAGATAAACTTCTAAAGTTAAACTAGTTACTTACAACCACTACCATTTTGCCCGGCATGGCAATCCCGGACGTGACATCTCCACTCTCGACCGGCGTGACCCTTCTAGCATGAGAGATCTGTGAGCTGTGCTGACTGAGCTGTAGAGGGAGGGCAACTGGGGCTTTTTATGCTGGAGCAGCGGATTTTCTCTACCAAAGCGCGGATGCCGAGGAGAGCTGAGGGGGTCTGATTGGCTGAGGGCCAGGAGAACAATGGAAAGTGGGAGGAGAAGTCGGTTTGACAAAGGGACTTGGTGCAGAGCCATTTGAAGGAGTAGGGAGTGACTAAAGACGGGCCCAATTGAGTTTTCAACTCTTGAACTTTGGGAAAGGCCTTTGCATTTGGAAATTGATTATTGATTGAATATTTACAAATGCACATCGTGAATTGGCTCTGGTTAAAGCTAAGTACTTTGGTTTGGGTAATACATAAAGTATTACTATTAAATTTTACAAGCTTTAACTGAAAACTGCAGTGTTATACACCACAACTAGTTTTGGCTGGGGGGGGGGGGGGGGAATTGAGGATTCGAAGTTTTATGCACAGTTTGACTTTCGGATTGCATGGAAACAGATCTTTTATAAATATCTTTTGGTGTTTAATAGCAGAGCAAGCTAGTTGTAACATTCGGATGGGTCAGTTGGGTTTTGTAGAGAATTAAAGCAAAACATATATACACAAATTCGTGTCCGGTGATTGCCGATGTCTGTGTACTTTGAACTAATGGTAGCGTTTTGAGGGCAAAAGATTATTATTAATAAAGCATAAAAAGAATAAATAGATTAGCTTAGAGAATGCTATAACACATTTAAGTTACGTAGAATAAATAACTTCAAAGTTAAAGGACAGGTGACGATCGCTGTGGAAATTTTTCATGAAAGTTGCTGCAGTTCAACATAATAAAAAATATCACACTTACAAAGTTATCTGTACAATTAAGTATGAGGTTAAGTACCTTCGCAGAGGAAGCCCCTCCTATTTAACAGTAAGCTAATGTCTTTGGGCTTTTTGCCCTAAAATAAAAGCAATAAAAATAGAAAATACAAATTACAAGTTTTGATAATGGCGGCCATGATGAAGGAGCGTTGCGGTGATTTTGGTGTGGTTTTTAAATGACGATTGTGGAAGTTCAGGACGGAATTCTTGAATAATGTGTCTGGCTATTAAATGGTCCCAGGATGGGCTGTTTCTGTCCATTAATAAAAATTTGGCTGATGGTTAAAGACCGAGGTCTTTTTGGCGTTTTGAAGCGCTCAAGAAAAAAAACTTGCTTGTCAGCAAAACGAAGTTTTTTTCCGGCAGCCAGTCATTACAGTGTTAAAGAAGAAAAAAAAATTAATAATAAGAAAGGTAGAAAGGTAGGGAATTGAGTATACCCACCACCGTACCAACAAAGTCAGCATGAATACTGAAGGTAAGTAATTTGCAGGTAGTGAGAAACTCGAATTTTAACTTGTTAAAATTGGTTTTTACTATCATAAAATTACTTACCTTCAGTAAACCCGCCCGCCTCCCCGCTATAGAACAAGAGAGGTTCAAAGCGAATGGGGTTTTTCCCACGGGAGGCAGGCAGCTGCAGCAATGATACTGCGCAGCGCGTCTGGCGGTGAGAACATGCAACTAACGTTGAAGTCAAAATTAGAAAATTTTTTGTTGAGCATGGGAAAAGCCAAATTAAGCGAATTTAGCATGAATACTGAAGGTAAGTAATTTTATGATAGTAAAAACCAATTTTAACAAGTTCAAATTCTATTTTTTTTTATATTGGTTTCGTTCCTTTTTTTTTTTTTTAGCTCTCGTTCTTTTATTTTGCTTTCGGTCTTTGTTATACTGTGCGCAATACTAAACGGAACGAAAGCAATTTAAAAGGGAATGAAAGAAAAAATAAGGAACGAAACCAACGTGAAAAAGCTGCCAGTAAAAGACCTGTTGTGATTTTGATTTTTTTTTTAATGCAACCAAAATTCAATAATTTTAATGTAAAATAAATGCATAGACTACATACTGGTTTCACAAATATTGCAAAATTTTGGTGAAATGAAGCAGTAGGCTAATCAATGAGAAATCCTTCAACTAGAAAAATATTTTTTGATTGAAGGATGTGTTGTTTGACTTTATGACTTTGTTTGACTTTTTCAAAAAAAATTTGCAGAGTTTGGCAACATTGCAAAACAGTTCTGTAGCCTACATGCAATTATACTATACTGGTACTCTTAATAGCGTAAGACTTCTAAGTGTTTAATGTAAGAAAGTAATGTGAAACAAAGCAAAAATTAACACCATAGCTGCAACTTATAAAGGAAAAAAAATAAACAACTTTATTTCGTTTTTGTATTTGAATTACCCGGTTTCCGGTACCTACTCGGATCCGGCACCTAGATCCGGAACCGGTTCGGCTCTGACATCAATTATCCGGAACCGACCCGGATCTGGCAAAACGGTATCTGGTCGATCTCTAATAATGACAAAACTTTCGTAATTGTTACATACAGTACTGCAAACTCAATTGTGCTGGGATTTAGGCCTCATGAAATTGATAGAGTGAAACTGAAAGGTACAGAGGTTGAAAAGGACTTCGGTGTGGTTGTGCCATCGTACGGGGAAAAGTCTGGCCAATTTGCAGCTGTTATTGTTAAGGCTAACCAGACGCATGGTCTCTTAATAAAGACACCTGATTGCACGGGCACCCAGCATTATGATGTTTACATTTTGTACGCTTAGATTTCAAAGTAAAGGATATTTACCGTTCCAATATCCTTACAAATTTTTGACAGTCAGGTTTTTCTGGAGTTGGAGGGGCTCAGAACTACTGTCTTCATCAGGCTACCACATCACCGCTTACTTAGTCGTGATCGTTCGTCTACTTCTTTCATTCGTTTGAATGCGACGCGAGGCCATAGCCTCCATAACTTGCATACCAGTACACCACTTCTCGCGCAGCAACTTATTAAACTCTCCTCTTAGCGATGTGACATTTTTAGCATTATGATGCTAGCCTACAAAGCTTTGGTGCAGTACTTGAGTACTGTACCCAAATCTGGTTGCCATACCGTATTGGCTCATATAAAGCCTCA